>JADRCD010212681.1:0-21318 GCA_019843815.1 Montemys delectorum
TGTGTGTGTGTGTGTGTGTGTGTGTGTGTGTGTGTGTGTATAATATGTGTATATTATATATATATATATATGTACCCTCCTTTCTTATAAAGACATAACCATATTGCATCAAGTTTAGAAACCTTTGAACACGCTAAAAATTAGAATGGAATTAAGGCAAATAACTGTGGTAATACAAAACATCTGCTTATTCTCATTTCTATACACAATATATATATAAAAGGACCACACGTTTTGGTTGCTATTGATGTGTCTGCTTGGTAAGAGCAGGCAAATGACTCTTTGTACTTCCATGGAACTCTGGCTCTTTGAGAAAGGCCCAGAGAAATGATCAAAGATGTGAACATAGAGTGGATGACTGAATGATGTCTGAGAATAACCAGATGCATTTGCATGATAATGTAAATGTTAAATAGCCAAAGAATGAATTTAAGTAATAAACCAAGCTCAGTAAATTATTAATACCTGCAGTTTAATAAGGAGGTGGTAATTATGGGAGCTTGGGTATGGCAGATTTGGGTTTTTAAGTTCCAACAATTCTAAAACAAAATTCAATTGTTTGGACAAATTATATTTGGATATATGTTATTGCATACTTCCTCCCTAGCCAAAGGCAAGCTAGGCTGTAGGATTTAGATTTTAGGCTTTAGAATATAAAGACTCCATTTGGAAAGTTGACCATGGTGGTGGTACACAGGGCCTTTCAGGAGCATGTGTTAAGCATTGATCCGAAGTCGAGGCTGACTTGGAAGAGAAATGAGAGGTAAGACTACTTCTGCATCAAGAAGGCAATGTCTGCTCCCTGGGAGGTTTTCTAAGTGTTTCTCGAGAGCAAACAATGTTCTCTTGTACAAGTGCATACCATTTTCATCCTTTCAAAGGCTGTTAAATATTCTCATTATCAAGTTGAAATGCAGTTATCTCTTCAGTACTTACAGAATCAGTAAATAAATGTAGGAATGTTCATTATGTTTCAAAACACTCCAAATGTTGTAACTATAAATGAACCCAGGCTAGGTTGCTGACATGTTCACCAGTCATCAGAATTCAATGGAAAGCTTGTGAACAATGAAGTGTCATATACATTGCATAGAAATTCAGCTCCAGTCCTACTACCTACCCGATTTCAGGGAAGAACTCAAACAAGAAGCCACAATTCTCTGGCCTCAAAGTTGCAGTATCTATCAACTCACTGTGTTGTCTGGAATATCGCAAATTAGGTTAAATGACATGTTTAATGAGATTTTCAAGGAATATGGATTCTATTCATCCTTGAAAAAAATGGCAGCATAACTTACTAATGAAGAAAAGAAGACATTTGAAAGGGTAGGGGTAGAACCTAAACATCTCTAATGAAGAAAGGGCAAAAATTGTATTTACTGACTAATTTTTTATAAAGTCTTGGTTTGCAGTATGTTCCAACTTTCAAGATATAAAGGAACTTCATGGTGGCTAATTTGAAGCTATTAATTTGTAACTATTTAAGATACTGCTCTCATAAGACAAGCTGAGTGGCATAATGACCAAGCAAACTTGGTTTTCATCATGCGATGTCAGGGCCTTTTGTACCTGTTTCCTCTGTGGCCTTCAAAGCCTAGTATAAGGAGTAGTAAGGAAAAATATGGAAGTCATCAGTGGAAACAAGTGATAGATAGTAGGAAATATTTGTGAGTAAGAATTTATAATATGAATATGGGTATTCAGAAATGCAAACAGCAAAATATTTTACTAACTATAAAGTTTCCATATTACATATTTAGAACTTCTAAAACTAGTTGGCACATATTATAATATGGCAGTTTATAATTATTGGTTTAATTATTGATTATATATTTCCCTTTTATTGCAATTTAAATCAAATCAACACTGTATTCTCATATCAGCTGGTGTTTTAACTGTAGCTATTATAGTTGTAGATTGAAGATAGAGTGTATCAACCAGAAAGATGGCAAAATGTTGCCTACTTAAGAGGGTTATATGTTATTCTGCCTATGGACTCTCTATGATACTGAATGGAGAAATATTTCCACTAACATAATTAGATATTAACCTTTGTGACTATAAATCCTAGTCTCATCCTCCTCCAATTTTATAAAATAAGCTAATGGCATTCTCTAGTTGTCCGCATTGTCTCACTGTGAAATAAAAATCATGACATGCACTACAGTCCTCTATATTCTGGTACTATAAGGAAATGTCTGAGGGTGAGTGATTTCTATCCATTTCTATCATGCAGTTCATGGCTATGGAAGATCAGGGGGTGTTGTTATTCTACATTATCCCAGCAGAGATGCTATGGCTGATGGCAGCACAGGGTTGGACTGCATGTTAGAAACCAAATAAATAACTGTCAGGGAAGTCGGGGTTTGACTAATGTCTTAGGAGAACTGTTGCAATTCCTCCTGAGAGCTTGGCCCCACCTCTCAAAAGTGTGCCACCTCCTCATATCATTGTCCAGCTCCTGACATGTGTACCTTGGGTTACAAGTCATATGCTAACTGTAACTAACCATGCTACTCATGGTTGCTCCACGGCTTACATAACTAATTATGTAAGCGTCTTATAACATGGTTCAGCACAAGACAAGCTAACTGTAGATGTTGTTTATTATCGTCAGTCACATAAGACCATAAATGTGGGTGGGCCTACCTTGTTCTTCTCTTCTGTCTGTCTTCATAATCTTGCAGTATCATTATGGCTTGGCACTATTTACTGGTTTAATTTGCACTGCTTATGTGGCTTCAGTATATACCAACTGCTACACTCCCACTCCCCTCACCTCAAAACCTCACTCTCAATCTGAGCTTCAGCTTTGCCAAACATGTTTTCAGCTTTCTTCTGCTCATCTAAATCCAAGGTAACCATTCTGGCTCAGCATCACCCCAGTGCTTCTCTAAACACCAGGAACAAGGATTCATAGGTTTCATGGTGGATTATTCAATTGTATATTCTCTTCTAATATGTTTTTCTACTTGAGAAAATAAATTATGCTGTGTATTTGTATCATTCTCTATTGTTAAAGAGTTATTCAGGAAAATATTTCCTCCAATAAATATGCATTGATTGATTAATTGCTTATAATTAGCTGATTTTAGTCACTGTATCAATAATATCCTTACCAAAAGAACTTTTCTGTGCAATTGATACTATTTATATTAAAATACTAGGTATGTAAGACAAAATGAATAAGAGGCATAAATACATACAGCTATAAATGCTTAAAATGTAATGATTTTAGATATATCATGTAATAGATATTAGAGAGTGTTAGTTTTCATTCTATTATCATGGAATCAAACTGATTGCTTTATTATACAACAAATTGTAATTTAGTAGGAACATAATTCTTATGTACCTAAAATGCTGTTGAAAGTCACTACACAGTTGCAACATAACTCTTAAGTGGATGCAGCAAGTAGATTTTTTTTTTGTTTGTTTCTTCACTCTGATAATGATGAATGTAGTCGGGTTGCCCAGGCCTCTGTAGCAGTCTTCTGACTCCTTCTGGATATCACATGGGATATCCAGAGCCATCAGATAAAACAATTAAGAAGACATAATGTGCTCCCAATGCTCTCAGCCTGCTCTTAAGAGCAAACTGGTGCTGATGCTGGAGAATGTTGGAGGAGGGATCACAGTGCTGTGGAGCATGAGCAGCTGCTATGTGAGACACGTAGGACTGTTTGTCAGTTTACTTACACTCTAAAAGTTGTTGAGGCATTGTTTTTTTATAATTCTACTTGATCCCATGAGACTAGTATTCTGTCTGGATTTGCTAGGCAAAGGGATTTTATGTCTGCAAAATTAAGGCAACCTTGTAAACTTGTCACACTAAATGTAAAAGAAAAATTAAACATGTTAAGATTTTAAAAGTTACACTAAGCTCTAGTAGGTCTCTTTCATCACTGATGTCTTAAAGCAATTGTCTGTAGTATACGGTTTTGTCTATTCAAGAATATTGTCCTTGTCTTATTGTCTGATATTACATTTTTAGAATAGCACTTGAGAAATATGGTTTTTCTACAATCTGACCTTTAATATGTAGAAGATGAAGGTGAACAAGTGTCCAGCGTAAAACACATGCTTGCATTAAAATGTCATCATGTAGCGCAATAGCACATAAAAATGAGTGCATACAATGGAAATTTTCAATATAATAAAAAAGTAAATAAAATGAAATAAAGAACAATATAAAGGTGCACAAAATCACCAACAGATAGAATCCCACATGCTTAAACGGCTTCCTTCTAAAGTCACATCATATACATTTATGCCATTAGAAACCCAACTATGTTTAGAATTTTATAAGAAAGCATGTGACTTCAAAAGCATGAATGCTAATATGTAATATTAACAGCTACAACTGTCACCCTGAGAAGAAGGAACACACCAAGGAATAAAATCCTGATTGGGCAGGGATAATTGAAGGCACAGAAAGCCTGAGAGGAAGCAAGTGCCCACAGAGCAGTTGCTATATTTGGGGCTATATTTCTTTGGCATTCTCAGGGGCAAGTAAAATTTTAACCCTTGTGATTCTGTTTTTCTGCTTCTTTCTTTGTGGTGTCCAGTCAGGGGCTACTGCACACAAGCAGGGAAGGATGGGGCAGACCTGATTTCTATGGTCCTCCTACCTTGACACAGTATCGCGACCAGACAGCGAACGTGGGGTAGGGCCCTTCTCCGACTTTCTCAGTGTTACATCTCTCTAATGTTTCAGTTCTTTTAGACAAACTTCAAAGAAGCAGCTCTCTTAGACAGTATTCAACAAAATGGTTTGTCCACATAGACTTTATTCTAGGTGAACAAGGACTATATGAACCTTGGAGAGTGGGAAGGGGTTCTTACGGTGAAGTTTCATTAGCTGGGGTTTAAGGTTCTGGGGATACCTCCTTTGCATCAAGAGGCATTCCAGGAAGTTGAACTTGTAATATCACCAGGGATTATGTGACATTCCCCAGCTAGAGTTTGGGTTGGGTTCCCCTTATCAAGTGGAGGAGATGAAGCTCCTCTGAGAACAGGGAGTCATCCAATTTGTGCCGAGCTCAGGAAAACTATCCACACATGGTAGTCTTCTTAGTGAGATGTAATAAACCCTCAGTAAATGTTTCTTACAATGATCAAAATAATAACAGGGAATAAAAAGGGATTTTTATGGGACTGGAAAGATGGCTCAGTGACTAAGAGAGCTTGCTGCTGTTCTAGGGGAATTGAGTTCGATTGTCAGTACCTACCCACAAAGAGGGGCTCACCACTGACTTTCACACAACCTCCTGGAGATGTAAAAGCCCTCTTCTGGCTTCTGCGCATGCACATGCACACATGCACACAGACACTATACACACATTATTCTCACAGACGAACACAATAATGAAAATAAAAGTAAACCTGTTACTAAAATGGATGTCTAGAGTGAAAACAGATAGCAAAGCTGTCTGTTACCAGGAGGCTAACAAGCCTTAAACCAAGAGAACAAGGTAGACGTGAGAAACGACCCTCTAGGGAGAAAGAAGAGGTTAAAGGAGTGGGAAGGAAAAACAAAGAGGATGCAAGAGTGATCAAAACATATAATATACGTGTTTGGAATTATCAAAGAACAACTTTAATTCATAAAATGAATAAGTAAAATATTAACCATTTTTCAGACTAAAGAGTGAAAGGGAAATCGTAGTCTAGATGGGTAGAGTAAGAATAAGATGAACCGTTTACTTCTGTGTCTTTTCATTTCTCACTTGTTCCCGCTCAGGTCTTTATGCTCTACTTTTCTTTATTTTGATTCACTTTCTTCTGGTTCTCCCATGCTTCTTTACCTCTTTTTTATCGATATTTCCAGCTTTAACCACCCTAACCCACTAACTGCATTCCCTTTAATTTATTATTAATTATGATTATATCCACTGTCTTAAATCAAAGTGACAATAAAATATTACTAATGGACACATTCCATCATTTTCAGGACATTTCGGCAGAGATGTTTGATTACATGAGACAGGGCCTGCAGCCAACAGAATATAGAAATGTGAGACTTTAGTCAGTTATGTAAAGAAACTTCTTTCCTTGGTGTCTTGGAAAGAAAGTATAAGACACCTATAGCCAATCACAACTTCATTTACAAAATTTCAGATCATTTAGATATTATAATACATAAAACATTTTATCTGTAGAGGTGAGAATTGTTAAAAGTAGTATTAGCCAATGTAAAATTTTTACTAATTACACAATGATTTGTTTTTTGTTTTTATTGTGTGCATACATGTGTATGTCAAGACCAGGGTCAAACTTGGTGTTATGTTCTAAAACTTGCCCATTTTGTTTTTGAGACATAGCTCATGGGCTAGGCTGGGAAGACTGGCCCATAATCCACAGGGATCCTCCCCCCTCCCTGTCTGCCTCTCCATTCCTGGGATTACAAGTGGGCACCACCAAGACTACCATTTTACATGAATACTGGTGACCCAACCACAGATCTTCATCTTTGCACAACAAGCAGTTTACAGACTGATTTATCTCTGAATATCTCCACCACAGTCCAGAAAATGTCAAGAAAATAAGTACAGCACATCAAGAGAAATAATGTGTCAACCAGATCATAGTATGAAAACAGGATTGGTTTTTCGGAGGTCTAGAAAATAGAATTAATAACTTTGAAAGACATACTCAGAATTTCTAGTAGAAACAATATGAAATATATTTCATAATGTTCAACTGAAGTTGTAAAACACATATAGAGACATTTGTCCATCATAAGTTAATAAAGCAATGACTTTTCAGTAATCATATGTCTAATTCCTAGCATAAAATACAAAACATTATCAGTATTCCAGATGCTGCTCTTGCCTTCCAATTACAATCTACTGAGTCCCAAGGGTAGCCAGGAACCAACCATCGAACATCACAGTTTACTGCTGCCTGGTTCTGTACTTCATACAATATTTACTATAATTTGTCATTTATTATTTATTTTTCTATTGATGTTGAATATTTCAAACTAATTTTCATTTGCACATATTATTTTTGGAAGTAACATGAATGTAATGGAAAATCTCCATGAATGAATAATTCACAGAAAATGTTGCCAGTGATGTCTTTAAGTGTGATATACGTGAAATAAATATATCATGTACTTTGTTATACAGCTAAAAATATAGTAGCATATCATCCCAAAGACTCAAACTGGGGGGAAATTTTCACAGATCACTCATAAATTATCAAAAAATGCTCATTTAAAAGCACACATGAATTTAAATTTTTAATTCTATTGTGGTCTCTAGATTGAATAAGTAATCTTTAAAGTACAAATTTTTTAAAATAGTTTAAAGAAGTGAACAACTTTACATTGTTTCCAACGAGCCTATCACACTCAAAGAGCATAGAAGATCTCTCTGTTTGATAACAAACTATGAATCCAATCCTAGAGGTTTAAGATGGAACAATTGTTTCTTGAATCCTAAAAGAACAACAACAAAAAAACTCCCTCAATCTAGAGAAACAGAAACAATGGACCACTACAGAGAGTCTTCCTTTTGAACTTCAAAGTCATGGCACCTTTGGACTGGTCAGGTATAGTTCTTATTGCACCTGAAGTGATACATCTGTAAATGAGGGTGGAGGGAGGCAATCACTTTCTTCAGAAAGTTTGGTTAAAAAAAGGAAACATGGTGGGCTGTCAGCAAACATTTTAAGAACTGTCATGTGAAGAGTGAAATGGATTTAATCTAAATTTTTCTTGAGGGTAGAACTTGCAAGTGTAAGTAATATGGTGGCAATGGTACCAAATATATATAAAGCAAATTTTGTCTGGTAATTGTGATGGCCCAGCAAGAGAATTGGCTGACTCAGAAGCCAATTTCCTAGTAGAAGAGAAGTGAACCTTTAGGAAAATAATTTCTTCAAATTTAGGAAAATTCTACCTAACAATTATAACCTTCAGCAGAATCGTCTGACTCAAAAAAGATAATGAGTTACCTAGTTATCATATTTCTATAGAAAAAAAGAGTAATTTTTAGAGTTTTCTGTCTATACCAAAGAATAAAATAAGTTGTTTAACTCTAGTACTCCCTAGAATTTCACAAAATATTGTAAATTAGTGTTATTAATCATTGGCATGACAAGTCATAATTATATACATTTGTAGGTTCTTTTAAGTTCAGTGACTAGTAAGTTTAAATTATCAACTAAGATTTTCTATTTCCTTTTTTAACTGTATATCAAGCTATTGAATTTTGCAATAGCTTTTAAACGTTAGGTTAGATGCATATTCTTAACTATCAAAACATTTTTAGAACATCTGAAAACTCTCAACTAATGAGCTACTAAACTATTTTCTATATCAAAAGACTATATATCAGGGGCATACTTTATGCATACTCTTATCAGTACAATTAATGTAAGTTAGTAGCCAATAGCTCTGAACTTCAACATCTTTACAGTATAGTTTAGTACATACTGCTGTCACATGGCCATTGCACAGTAGCCAAGTTTTCTTTATTTGGGGGTCCAAAAAATTGGCAATCAGTACAATCATTGTGAGAGGGAATAAAAAGGAAAACACATGCATGCTGTTAGATCCCTCAGGTAGAGAGACTCATGCATGCCACATTTACCCACATGTCACTAATCCACCTTTAATTGCCAAGATGCTCATCAATGCGTTGTACAACCTCTTGACTGCATGTTCTCCACCTTGCCATTTAGCTTAATGGTAAGTCATGATCCTTAGTAACAAGATGGCAATTTACAGGTATGACATAGAAATGGCCTTCTTACAGTGATTTTTCTACAGCTCAAACTGTGGTTTTGAAACAGAGCCAACTTTGGGAACTCTTTCACCAGAACAATAGTAAAATGCCACTCATACATAAACTGTAAACAGATTTCCTGGGGGAAAAATATGCATGTAGAAGAATTTATAAGACATAATATAAATTTCATAATTGTTGAGAGTTAGAATGCTGTGAATCCAGAGCTAACTTTAGACCCCTTAACAGACATCCATGCCCATCCCACTAGGGGGAAAAAAGAACAAACAAGGACAATAGCAACAACAATAAAACTCAGAATGCCATGAGATTGTGCCTGACACAGAACAGTTTTTGCCAGTTTGCTGTAGTCTCCCAACCTGCATTCCACATCACTGTTTTTGGTAAAAGCATTGATGCATGCCCTTTGTTCCATAAGTAATAAACGTTCACACAATCCCTGCCATAGTGGAAGATGTCATTTGTAGCAACTTGAATTTGAGTTTCCAAACCATAAATACTCATATTTGGCTCAGAATAAATTATATCTTACTTCTCCTGAAGTGAATGCTGTCTTTTATTTCAATAAGACAATACAGACACACAGAGAAAGAAAAATCAGCAAGAATTGTCTTTAAATAAATTAGTAAATAGATATATCCTCATAGACAAAGTATCAAAAACGTTATGTATTTAACTATAAAAAATATATTACAACTTTTACTTAGGATAAAAATATTGGTTACTAACATAAAACAGTTAAAAATGGAATAATAACTAGTTTAATTCTTACTGGTATTAAAGACAGATTGGAAATTAGAACAGAATAGTCAAGTATTAATTGCAACCACTTATCATGAAAGAAACATTAAATGGTTAAACACTACTATACACATTCTGGAACTTTAATCAAAGTAGATACAGTAAAATGCACTTGATCAATAATCTATACAAAAGCATAGGAAGTGCAAAGTGTTAAAGGGTAATTAATCTTGCCCAATAGCTAGGCAGCCCATCCACTGAGAAAAGCATCTTGAATAAAGTGGATCAAAAGAGATAAACGAGAAAAACAAGGAGCAATCAAGCTTTAGAAAGAGGTATCCGAGAAAGCTACAGAGATTATAGCATGAAGCTAAGGATGTGATAAATAAATCAATGCACATCACCTAAAGCAAGGAGAGGAAGACTGTGTAAGAGTTTAAAGTACATGCGAACGCACTTGGCAGGTATCACAGGAACAGATATGAAAATTTATGGAGCCGAAAGAAAGACTGTATATCTCATACATAACCACATAGTTAAGTGCCGTTGCATATTCCCAGAGCTGAATATGGGTATTCAAGTAGCAAAGTGGGGTTTGAGAGTGGATCATTTAAATTCTATTGTATGTCTGGATCCTGAGCCATGGGAATGGAGCATCCTTCCACAAAGAAAGGAATTGCAAATGTTATACACAAACCAGCTGATGGTGCAGAACAAGAAAGCATCAGACAAACAAGAGAAGATAAAATCCAACAACACATAAACAGAGTAAGCTCGAAGATACATAGAGCTCTAATAAATCTGTAAGATCGTGGAGTTAATATTTAGATTAAAATCACCAGGACTACTGGATGGCTAATAATGCCTTTTGATGAATAAAGTGAATTGAGAAATGCATCAGAAATATAGCTATAGAAAAGAGAAATTAGAAGCCACACTTATCATATTCAAAGCAGTCAAGTAAATTAGGATTAAGAAATACAGTTGCAGGCCCTGGCATAGTTGCTGAATGGTGCATAATAACCCAGAACACATCAAATGCTCTGCAAACCCAAGAACGCAGATGGACGCTGTGAGCAAGTGTGAGAATTACGTCTATCTTTGGGAAATTATAGACAGTTTGGGTCATCTCATTAGGGGATTGGTCACATTCCATTGCATGACATCTGACACTAACTGTTTTTAAGCACATGCCTGCTTCTTCTATTATTAATTTCTACCTAAGGGCAAATGCCAGGAGAACTTGCTTTAGTTTCTACCTCCTGCTGCCATTTCAACTGTCAGAAACAGCGGGAGTCAAAAATGAAAGACACCATCTTAAAGAAAGGCTGTGCCACAGTGTCATTTTTAAAACTGACAGCTTTGTGCAGTCCCCAATCTTAAGGAAAAGGGATTGTCATGTGTGCCTCCCATTGCCATTTTGACAAAGGGAGACATTCTCTCTCTTCCAAAGGCAGCAGTAATTTAAAATGGCGAGTGGAAACATATTTGCAAGTGGCATGCAGGGACTTCTTCACACCAATGTCTGTAAGTAATGTGGGAAGAGAGAAGTTTAAAGTCTGCTCATCAAAAAAATAGCTTTCTCACCCTGGCTATAATAAAGTCTGATTTACAAG
The DNA here is from genome assembly GCA_019843815.1 of Montemys delectorum. Classification (NCBI taxonomy): domain Eukaryota; kingdom Metazoa; phylum Chordata; class Mammalia; order Rodentia; family Muridae; genus Montemys; species Montemys delectorum. Next base: position 11,114 of record JADRCD010212681.1, read on the forward strand.
GGGAAAGGGCACATAATTAGTCAAGATGACAAAGCTGAGAGGAATTTACTTATTTTGTTCCCAAACTAAAGAAAAAAATTGTGTTTTCTTCCTCTCCTGAAGAAAGGATAATTTAGAAAAGACACTTCTGAGAACTGAAGGTGCTGCTGAAACAGTAGAAAATTTATTTTCAGCCCCTTAAGTAAGATGGGATATTAGAAGGGACCAAACGGATCATGGAATGAAATTTGTTCTTGAAGTGAAGTTCTTTGTTTGTTTGTTTGTTTGTTGTTTTGTTTGAGTTTATTTTTGTTTTAAAGTTTTTTCTAAAGTAGATTAGGGCACTTATGATAAGGAAGGACATTTTGGGAGATAAAAATCCTTGAACTAGTCTGAAGTGAAAAGCTCTCAAGGCCAGGTATGCATCCTATCTTCTGTTCAAGAAGAAAAAAAACATAAAAAAAAATGTAAGCACACCCAAGAAATATGAGTGACCATCATTGCTCATTGACTGAGTTCAGGCCAATAGCCTTCATATGAGAACGACCAGTATCGGCGTGTATAAAAGGCTTCCATAAAATGTTGACTGCTCTATACTGTGTACTGATGCTCAGCTTTGCCATTGGACTCAAGTGGAGAAGAACAGGATAGAGGGAGAAACATGAGTTTCCAGAATCATATAGCCTGCTCTGTGCTATCCATCCAGCAAGTGTCACTCAGACATGTTCACCCCTGTACAGCAATACAGACAGAGTCCAATGTTCTGATGTTCACTAATGAAAGATAAGATGAATCATTTCACTGCAGACTTTGTTGGTACATTTGAAAACTAAAAATACACAGAGCTAAACAGTTATGCATGCACAGGCTTTGTATATCCTCCCCCTTTAAAGGAAAAATATTAAAAGACAAGTGATTTAAAATAGAACATTTACTAATAATCAACCCTTGGAAAATCAATTGAAATTGCCCATTCCTATATGAGAGTAATAAGCTACATTTCAGAGAAGAGGAAAATTATATAAACTATATTGGATTGATTTTTATGTATGTGTATGTGCCTGCGTCTAGTTGTACAAAGGTCAGTGTAGTGCCAATGGATGCATGCCAAGAGGAGATCAGATGCTCTGAAACTGGAATTACAAGTGTCTGTGACCTAACAGGTGGATACTGGGAACAAAGCACTGGTCCTCTCTAAGAGCAGCATGTGGTCTTAACTGATGAACCATAATTCCAGCACCTACATAAAATATTAGACACATAAGCAGTTCATAGATATTACTGAAATAAGCATCCCTTTAAAATTTTATAAGTGGGTCATCGAGTTCAACTCCTGGATCCTGCAAGGTGGCAGGAAAGAACTGAAGGGAGATCAAACTTTGACCTCCACACAAGAGGGTACTCGTGTGTGTACGTGCACCCACACACACACATACACACACACACACACACACACACACACACATACACACACACACATACTCACACATCAAGTCCTCTATCCAGTTTCAACTCTGCCAAATCTATGGAAGAAATGAGGAGTATTGACTGTTCTGCCCCCTTTTTCCTGTCTATGTGTCTACCTATCTATCTATCTATCTATCTATCTATCTATCTACCTACCTACCTATCTATCTATCTAATTATCATCTATCTTCTCTCTCATGTATACACATACATAAACAAATAAATTAATAAAAATTGAAAAATATGATAATTAATTAGACTTTAAGGGATTAGATCTTTTCATATGAAGAATCACTATAAAAACTGATGAATTTTTGTGTTCCAATCCACTTTTTCAGTCAGGTCTACAAAAATGAATGGAATGGGTACTTGTTACTTTCATTTACCTGACACAGAAGCAAATTAGGTTGATGGCAGATCTCATGATCTGCTGAAATTCCAACATTCAGTTTGTCTCCTTGCAAGAAATTCTGTTTCAACTCTTTCAAAGCTAAGCAGGAAATGAGAAACCTTGGCTGGTCTGCCTCATTCTGTTTCCCTTCTCTGTGACTTGTCCACTCTAAAGGCTGCTCCTTCTTGATCTACAAATTGCATCTCGTCTTTAGCTTTTGAAAAATTAGGTAGTTTTTACCTTCTATAGCTTTTGACCTCAGGCTTTATGATATCCCCTGGTTACACGCTTTCTTTTCAATCCAACTTAACTCTCAGTTTTCAGTGTGGATGTGTCCAGGTTTCTAGGTCATCCAGAGTTCATGGATCAGTCTGACAGCTCCAGCAAATGCTTAGTGTAGGTCACTGCTGTTTTGCCTGGTGGGGTCAGCCATTATTTGTGGTATGCTATCTAGAGATTTAGCTGTGCACTCCATACTGTATGTGGTCATATTTCACAATGAATAGATAAGTCACCACTACATGTTGCATTACACGTCTCTCATTTGAGGAGCTATGGTTTAGTCAGGTTTCATTTAGGCAATTTACCAACCCACACACTCTTGCAGCTTTAAAATGTGTCTGTTACTCAATGGTTCTTAGTGAAAGGCAACAGAGTATACTTCTACTTATTGGTACTTTGGGGTAAAGACATAAAATACAGCTCTTGGAATTTTTCATAGATACTTCTAGAATGTGTCAAAAAGTGCTTTCCATTATTTCTAACCTTTCCCCCTCCTGAAATCACACCTTCAACTTTTCACCTGCACTCATTACATCTTTCTTCTGCAGAGTGTGCCAGGCTCTTTACTTTCAGATGTGGATTTTTCTCCATGGCAATTGTGCCCACTAGGTAATGTAAAGATATTTTAGGGTCATAAGATATGAAGCCTAAGAGAAGTGAAGGTCCTTGGATCACTGAGAATGTAGTTCTCATGGAACCACACTTAGTTCTTACAAAAGGGTTATTTATACAAATGAAAGCTGAGTGCTTTCCAGATCTCTCTGGCTTCAGGCCACACACTGCATTCTCTCTCCCTCTCACACACATTTTCTCTATGGTATGTTACACTTTAGAATCATCTCTACCACATGGAGAACACCAAAGAAATATCCTGAAACATTCAGAGCGCTCACTAAAGGGACTCTGCTTTCTTTATAAAGTAACTCACCTCAGACATTTCATTTCAGGCACTGAAAATGAAGTACTGTAGAAACAGTATGCAGAACAGAGTCATTGCCAGAACTCCTCCTGATTATATGCAAACAGCTTTGGGATTGCAAGGGGCAGAAGATAGAGAAGGACAGGAATGCTACAGAGACTGTTACACACAGTTCTTCTCGGGGATCAGAGCACTGACCACTCAGTGAGCTAATTACATTTTGAAGTGAGGACTGGATAGCAATTGAGGCAAAAGCAATCCCTGTTTTACTATTGCAAAGGATCTGGCTTAATTGTATCCATGCCCTTGCGTTTAATAAAAGAATGAGTTTAAGAATGAATGGAGGGTTGTTTTGACTTACATTTCCCTGATGACTAAGGATGTTGAACATTTCTTTAAGTGCTTCTTAGCCATTTGGTATTCGTCAGTTGAGAATTCTTTGTTTAGCTCTGCATTTCTTTTTTAATAGGGTTCTTTGGTTCTCTCCAGTCTAACTTCTTGAGTTCTTTGTATGTATTGGATATTAGCCCTCTATCAGATATAGGATTGCTAAAGATCTTTTCCCAATTTGTTGGTTGTCTTTTCATCCTATTGATATTGTCCTTTGCCTTAGGGAAACTTTGCAATTTCATGAGGTCCCATTTGTCAATTAATGGCTAGGATAAAAAACTTAGGTGACAGCAGATGCTGGCAAGGTTGTGGAGAAAGGGGAACACTCCTTCATTGCTGGTGGGACTGCAAGCTGGTACAACCACTCTGGAAATCAGTTTGGTGGTTCCTCTGGAAATTGGACATAGTGCTACTAGAAGACTCAGCTATACCACTCCTGGGCATATACCCAGAAGATGCTCCACGATGTTCATAGCAGCCTTATTTATAATAGTCAGAAACTGGAAACAACCCAGATGTCCCTCAACAGAGGAATGGATACAGAAACTGTAGTACATCTACACAATGGAGTACTACTCAGCTATTAAAAATAATGAATTTATGAAATTCTTAGGGAAATGGATGGGTCTGGAGAATATCATCTTGAGTGAGGTAAGCCAATCACAAAAGAACACAAATGGTATGCATTCTCTGATAAGTGGATTTAGCCCAGAAGTTCGGAATACACAAAGTACAAACCACAAAACACAAGAAACTCAAGAAAAAGGAAGACCAAAGTGTGGATACTTTGTTCCTTCTTAAAGGGGGGGCAACAAAATACCCATGGAAGGAGTTGTAGAGACTAACTATGGAGCAGAGACTAAAGGAAGGACAATCCAGAGACTGCTTCACCTGGGAATCCTTTCCCTATTCAATCATCAAATCCGGACACTATTGTGGATATCAGCAAGTGCTGGCTGATAGGAGCCTAATATAGCTGTCTCCTGAGAGGCTCTGACAGTGCCAGACTAATATAGAAGTAGAGACTTACAGCCATCCATTGGACTGAGTACAGTGTTCCTAATGAAGGAGCTAGAGAAAGGACCTAAGGAGCTGAAGGGTTTGCAGTCCCTTAGGACAAACAACTATATGAGCTAACTAGTACTCTCAGAGCTCCCAGGGACTAAACTACCAAGCAAAGGGGCCACTGATGGCTCCAGCTGGATATATAGCAGATATGTCTTATTAGGCATCACTGGGAGGGGAGTCCCTTGGCCCTGTGGAAGCTCAAAGACCCAGGGTAGGGGAATGCTAGGGTGCTGAAGCATTGATGTCATTTGATTTATATGTCCCTTATCATGTTACTGGGCATCACATTAATAAGCAGGGAACACTGATTACCTGCTGTGTATACAGATGTGTACAGTTATACCGATGAGTGTCATCTTAAAGCTTTCTCTTCCACCTTTCTTTATGTTTTCCAGTTACAAATATCAAAAGCATGTTTTCTTCTCTAATCAATTTCCTCAAATTGTCTGTTCCTTTCACACTGATATTTCATTAACCTTTGGTCACATTCTGATCTCATCCTGTCTGAATAGCCTCAGTGCTTCCATTCCTATGCTAGTGGTCCTGTTCCCATCTAAGCCAATTTTCTATTTCTGTCCTATCATGGCTTTCATAAGGTGAGACACTTCTCAGTTACTTAGCATAACCCAGAAGTTGCTACTTGGAAAGAATACAGCAAGAAGAGAAGACTTTTATCAGTGCTAACATCAGACACTTACATAAAGCACCGATTGGAATACAGTTTAAAAGTTATATATATTGAACTTATGTATCATCATTTTCTCAAGTTTTTTTTTTAATTTTCTTTACATTAGTGTTCTGCCTCCATACATGTCTCTGAGAAGGTGATAGGTCCCTTGCAACTTGAATTATAGGCAGTTGTATAATACCATGTGGGTGCTGAGATTTAAACATGGGTCCTTTGGAGAAGCATCCAGTGCTCTTAAACATGTTTGGATGTTTTTCAAAATGTTATTCACATTAGATTTTTAAAAAATGTAGTAGTTGGTTATGTTATAAAAATACAAGCATGGAAAATATGTGAAATGGAAAGTTTTATAAAGGGATAATTTACCAGTGAGCATAATGTGCATATGTTCAAAAATGTGTTGTCTTAGCATGAAAACAGAAAAACAGAAGGTGGTGCTGTGTCTTTTTTCAGCAGTTGAAGAAAGGCTCTATTAGGGATGAGGAGACACACATATCCAATAGGACTATAGAGAAAAATAACTTCAGCAAAGGAAAGGATGTAAAAGCTGAAATCCCATTTCTTCTTGAGGTTGGGTTTTGCAAGGTCTTTGAAGGGTCTTCATTCCCTAGGTTAGGGTTGGTCGGTCTGAAAAAGATGAGATGGTTGAATGGTCCATAAAGATCCTGTAACTCATCAAGCCTTGAGCTTGTTGAGCCACAGGAAGTACAGTTTTGAAGAAGAAGGCGAAATGGGAAGAGGAAGGGAGGGGAAGGCAATAAGGGAACCAGTAAGACAAAGGTAGGCTATATATGAATGAGATGAAAATTTCATAATGAAATCTCCCTAGATAGCTTAGATGAAAGCAAGTACAATCCTCCCAAAAATCATGATTATTTTAATGACAGATATTCTCATAATAAAATTACTCCTCTCATAGCTTGGATTGAAAAGAGAAGAAGAAAAAAATGAAAAAAAAATGTGCAATGTTTCTATTGAATTTTATATCATTCATTTGCTTTAAATATATATGCTATAAAAAAGTTCAGTTAATTATTTTGTGAACACCTAGTGAAATCTGTTTTTTTCTCTCAAACACAAGGAACAAAATAAGGATCATAATAACAGTCCATAGAGCTTGTAGTCACAGAGACTTTGTGATGTTTTAGACATTTTCAATACCTAGTGTCTTTCTTGGTCAAATGAGTCATAGTTATTTCATAGGGTTACTGAGAGAATTGAAATGACTAACTTCTCTATGTGGCAGCTATTATGATCACTAGCCCATAAGTCCTTAAGATACATCAACTTGATATTTAATTGTCTACTATTTATTATTGTCCAAATGGACTGTAAACATAGAATATGTCAAAAGCCAAATGAGACATTTCCCAATTATCATTATGCTTCTAAAATTTCATACACCAAAAGGCACATAAAACTACTTGTGGACTAATAAAATTTTATTCCTTGACATATATTTTAGCATTCTAAGAATTTGCAAAGGCATCAAATTGATTTTTTTTTTTTTATTGACCACAAACAACACATTGTTACGAAACAGCAAACCATCCAGTAAGATGCAGTGTCAGGTACCACAACTTATTCCTGCAGCTATTTTTTCTATATCACATTATCTATTTCCTTTTGAACCAAAATGTTCTTATAGTTACTATATGGTAACCCTTGCTCGGTATTCTTTGACAAGATCTGTCTTCCTAGACACTACACTATTCTCATAACCCTAGAAGAGTTGAGGGAATTTTGGCCCTTCATAGATACCATCTATGTTCAGACAGGAACTACATAATCCTTTGTTCACCCAACAATTAGGTAACATGATTGTCAAAATCATCAGAATAAGAACAATGAACAGTGATGCTTTAGGAAACGGGGACTGTTCAATTCCCTTCCTTCTATCATCTACCTGTCAGTTTCCCCTTTACTTTTCATGGTTTTGTTGAAATACATCAAGTAGAAACTAACTTGCATTTACAAACACTTGGAGTGACTAAGAAGCCTGTAGTGTCCAGATATTCCAGAGATGCATGCTGATAGAAGGGAAATAGGAGGAAAAATAAATTATTTATGAGCAAGTAATTCTGAGAAACTTGCTACTCTACTGAGGAAGCCACACTCTCCTGAGTACAGAAATGGTGTGCTGCATATTCCCTGGGAGTAGCTGAATTGTTTAGGATTGCTTACATCTGTGAGAACTCAGTAAAGCAGAATCATCGGTTTTACCAGATGCTATGGGACAAGTGGAGCGTCATAAAGCAGGAGGTTGACATTTGCATTGGGCAATTTTACATCGTTTTACTAGATTTTGGTTTTAGTAGATTTACTAGACATATCAATTGTGATATTTTAACTCTCGTGAGTCTCCATTCTCTCCAGAAATGACAGTCATAATGACAATATGATGATATTATGAATATGAAATGAGCTGGCTTATCATAAGATATTAATATTGTACCCAATAGAAGCTAAATAAATCTGTCTCCCTGTCTGTTAAATGAACTAGTAGAGTTCTTGCCACATGGATTATTGAGAGAATTGAATTAACTAATATAACAACTAAAAACTTTAAAAATGTAAACAAACATAATTATATCCATTACTACTACTACTACTACCAGCAGACTAAGTCTACCTGGTCAGTTGACAAAAATCGAAGCACAAGACCACATAGACCTTAGCACTGAAGTCACTGTAACAGTTTTATAACATAGTTGATGGTATCTATGAAGTAGAAAGGCTCTCTTTCTTGAAAATAAAATGAGCAGGTCTAATTTTAGCTCTGACTCTTACCTACTTCCGCTGTCCACACTATAGCTGTGGGATGGTTATTTTTTTTTCCAAGCACAATATTTTAATGATTAACCATGATTGTCATCTTGGCAGGATATGGAACCAATTAATCTGGAGATTCCTTTGGGAAAGTCTGAGAGAGCATTTCCTTAAAGAATTAGCTGAGGTGAGAAGCCCTTCCCAGAAAGAGATTGGTGCCTTCCTGCCAATGTCCAAAGTCACAGCTATTCAAGGAAATGTCTGTGTTACTGTGAGTTCTTCTTTACTGACATCAAAACCCAGCTTCTTCAGCTTTCAAACACGAACTGATGATGAGATACTCAAGAAATCTCCCAAGTCTACGAATCCAGATTAGGTCTGCTAAGGCACTCATGTCTGGGGCAACTACTGGGATCTAAGCCCAGCCTCTCCTACATGCGGGTACAATATGTAGACTACTCAACCATATCATGGCAGCCAATCTAATAAATTCTGTTTTGTAGTTTATATTATTCTCTAGGAATCATGACTAATACAACTTGTTTCTTCAAATGAAATGTTTATAAAATTTATAATAGAATTACAGCCCTTGAATAAAGCTATTCAAATGCAAGTCATTTTAAAAATCATATTCAAACAGCAGCTCAGAGGGGGAGAATGGTAACTGAAAAATAGTTAGATATTTAGGCTTAAGACCCTGGAATTACATAACTTATATCCAGAGCCATTGTGATTATTGGGATAGGATATCTCTTCATCTTAAATATTTTAACTACCTTACTCAAAGAGTAAAGAAGCAATCTCTATATCCCTAGAGTCTAAAACATGGCAGTTCAAGGGAGGGATGTTAGAGGCAATATTTCTTAGAAATATCTTTCTGGTTGTATTTTATGCAAATATTCATCCTATTGGTGAATGAGTATTAAAAATTATTTCCCCCTCCCCCAAATTTTCGAATAGTGTTTTTTGTTTTTTGTTTTTTGTTTTTTTTTTTTTTTTGTTTTTTGTTTTTTTAGAAAGAAATAGCATGTTTAACTACTTATGCAGAATAAACCAGTATATCTTTACCTGGTATTTGCACACAGTTTAAAAAACAAATTGTTTTTAAAAGCTTTGCAGGGCAGAGTCATCATGGTCCTACCCAACAAAGTAGCTGTGTCATCCCTACTGGAGATTTCCCGGCATACTTAGTCAATTGCAGTCCATCTGTCTCCCCATTCCCAGGAAAGATGTAACCCACATCAGTTCCTCCCAACAAACAAAGCTGATTCCACTACCAAATGGCACTGGTTTCTTTTACAACCTACGTTCTTTACAGAAAGTTTGCTGGAGTTTGTTTTAAATGTTTAAATATTATTGTAAATGCTTGAAAATTCTTCTAAAGTGGCTTCATCAGAGATGGCTTTCCAAAATAGAGGTATATTCAATTGTAAGCGGCCATATGATACCAAAGTTATATAATCCAAAGAAAATAAAGGAAAAAATAATTGGCTGTTTGAAGTAAAACCATAAATTGGTGCCATCCTGTATGTTTGTAGATACTGCTGTTTGAAGCTAGGTTCCGGATCCAGTGAATAGTCTTAGCCAGCTTTCATCTTGAAAATTTAATCTATGAAAATAACAATTTAGTATTGTAACACTACATTTTAGTATCCTAGTGACAACATTAAAAGTAGATATCTGGATATCCAGTGGGTACAGCTACTGTGTCTCCTTCAGATTTGCATAATGCCCAATACAAAAGACTCAGCCTTGCCCTAGATGATACTGTGAAAAAGAACTTGTGCAATGCCTGGGTTACAGATGTTTCCATAAACAGCCTTTGGGGATTGAAGAATAACTTGCTCTTACAAAACACTCTACTGTAACTTAAGCCGTGTTTTTACCTGTTCTCTCTCTTTCTATATGTCTTTTGGTATCTATATCTTTTTGTCTCTGTGTATCTGTCTCTCTCTCTCTCTCTTTGTCTCAGTCTCTCTCTTTCACACACAAACACACACACACACACAAACTGAAAGCAATCTAAGTTTCATAATTTATTAGAATTTGCTTTATCTGAATCCCTCAATGTGTGTATAGATAGAGATACAGAGATATAGACATAGAAAGAGAGAGAGATTGAGAGATAGAGAAATAGGGAGATAGAGAGATAGATAGTGATATATAGGTGATAGACGGCTAGCTAGACAGACAGATAGATGATAAGATAGATAGATAGATAGATAGATAGATAGATAGATAGATAGATAGAT
>JADRCD010212681.1:21328-47004 GCA_019843815.1 Montemys delectorum
AGATAGATCTATATATAGATATATAGAAACTTATACAATAATGAAAAGAAACTTTCATAGGCAATATAAGAATGTTTTCATTTCCTTTTTAAAAAATTACTAAGTGGTTTAACTAAACACAACATAAAAATCAGTTTTCTTAGCCAGGCATGGTGGTTTGTAATCAGAATATTTGGTGTGTTGAAGGAAAAGAATGATGAGCTCAGTCCAGTTTGAGCCACATAGTGAAATTCAGGCTAGACTGAGCTCTGTAGAGAAATCGACCAAACAAATAACAAACCTCAATCAAGTCTAAATAAAATCTAGCATGTCCCTATAGACTTCAAGTTCTCTACCTTAACAATCTACAGGAAATTCATTACCTGTTTTCATTGGCCTTTGCTAATGTAATCTAAATTTATTCTCTTCACAGGTTTTGTCCTCTGACCCTGAGACCACATGGGAGCATCACCAAGAAATTCCAACTGCAGAGACCTCTGGAATAAGCTTCTTAGAAAAAGGGGGCATGAAGTCATATTGTAGAGGCTGATGTTTCCTTTTGATATTATTTATATGCTACAGTTGTTAAGTAAGGATGCCTAAAGATGCTTTTCTTCACTTTTACAACAATACAATAATTACAATAATGCCAGTTTTATTCAGTTGGGATAGAAGTGACCTGAGATCTAACAAGAATATTAGTGAGAGAATCCTAGGACTCCTTGCTGCTCTATTTCAGATAGAATATAGGAAGCTTATTTAGGAGAAATACCCAAAGCTGGAATTGTAGCTCAGAAGACTGATGATAGCTCCCAAGAGGAAGAAACGGAAAGATATGATGAACATCTATGAGGAACCAAAACATTGATGGGAGCTTATCTAACTCCTTTGACTAGCAAGGAATTACGGAAAGAGGAGCAAAGTTTTCATTTCCACAAACAACAAAGAACCCAAGCACAAGCTCTGCACCTCTTCTCCCTTCTCTGTGGTTATGTTACCTTCCTCAAATGAGAACTTTCCTCAGGAGCAGCAGAGCCCAGATAAAGCAGAGAATCTCACATTTTTAACACAAAAGGCAGTGTCCCATCTTCATTCCCAGAGTCCTAGGTGTGGCAAAGAATGAAATTAGCATAAAACAGAGTAACAGAATTAAAACAATAAAAATTATTCAATATAAATTTTTAGGTGGTATAGGAGTCTTTATGAAGAAATAAAGATCCAACAAAGCAGAGAGAAATTACTACTATATTGAGCTGGACAGTGAAAAGGGAGTAAGTTATGAATAAGTTATGAATTGTATGAAGAGGGTTTAGAGGTAAGAGTTATTTTAACAATGTCTGTGTAGAATTATTTGATCTTGAGACTTAATCCTTGAGGATAGGAACATCATTCCTTTTGGTGTAGACAGGGGACCCGACACCTAGGATGCCCATCCCTTGCAGCTAAGAAACAGAAAAGACCAGAATGACTTTCTTGTGCCTACTGTTTTTCCAAATGACTTTAATTCAGAATAGTCAATATACTGACAAGGTATATTTTTAACTTCTTCAGTGCCTCTTACAAATGCATTGATTATTTTCATGCTTTATGAAATTATTTTTACTATAGATCCAGTATTCTTTTAACCATAATAGTAGATATTTGTCTTGGATATATTTATCTGTTATAAGAACTATCTTAATATAGCATAACAATTTATCTTTAATTTAGTTCTAATCAAAACCATTTACACAGAAGTCAATGTGATGACAATTCTAAGAGTTCATAAACTTTTTAAAAGTTAAACATAATAGATGGTCAGTATATATCTTCTAGTAAAATATATCATGTATACAAATAAAAAGAAATATGATATTCAGAAAAATTGAAATAGACAAAATATAATTAATCCAGCTGAAGCTTAGCCAAATTAATGCAATTTGTCCCAGTGAAGCGAAAGGTAGTGTCTGTTTTGTGCCAACATCAAGGAAAAATTTTATCTTTTTTTTTAACTTTTATTGCATTATGATGAGAAAAGTTACATGATTTCAATTTATCTGAATTTGTTAACATTTAAAAATATATTTTAAGTAAATAGAATTGCATCATATTCTTGTTTCCCAACTCCTCCCAGAGACCCCCAATCAATACCTACAATATTTTTTGTCATATTCCTTAAAATTTATAAAATATTATAACAATAAAAAAGAGTATTATAAAAGTTGTTTGATATAAAACAACAATCAATTTAACAATCTTATGTAGATGCTTGTCTACAGCAATAGTGAAAATACATTTTTCTTAATATAAATTTTAAATAACTCCAAACATATTAACTGTAGATTTCAAAATAATACATCACTACAAGTATTTTCTTAAATGAACATAAATACATAGTCTTTTTGTTTGTTTGTTTGTTTTGTACTTAGTAGAGTGTAAAATCTTGTCTCTTACAGTGGTACAAGCCCAAAATAAGAACAAATTTAGACATTGGATTTCATTGTAATAAGGCTGTACCTCAATGACAATCACATCACCAAAGGATTTTACCTCCATTGTAGCTGAGCTGAGAGTTGATAGTTCTGCTGCACCAAGAAATGAATTGTAGGCTCGATTTTTGGATACAGACTTCCTGCTATGGTCAAAGCTATTTGACTTGAGTGAGTGACTTTATTCTCAGCCCACAGAGAACAGGTTACATTCATTTAAGAAATAGTGTAGGTATTAAGATGGTCTATCCATAAAGTCATTCACCAACTGTTTCAATGAACAATGGTTCTGCTTGGAGGGTGGCACACACATTAGGTGTGGGTAAGAATCTGCTTCATTAGCTGTGATAATTTGGAAAAGCATTCATCTCAAAGAAAGAGTAACTTATAAAGTTTTCTTCTTCAAACTTGATACAAGAGCTACAAATGTCAAGCAAAGCATTCAGTCTCACTCTTTGTTGTTCTCTTTCCTACAAGCCACTTCCCAAGTTAATTGTCTATGTCTCCCTTCGGTATATAAATACTTTTGAAATATATAAGCTGTTCTGAAAACCATAGTATAGGGTAAAAACATGAAATAAACAATACTACTAATAGAGAGGCTGAGATAGGAGAAGCAAGATTTCAAGACCCTTATGTTGTACACAGCAAGACACTGTCACAAACAAGCTGAAAGTATATATTGATTGTACAATATTGGACCTATTTCTCCAATTACCAAATTAGAGAGACCATTGGATGACAATCAACAAATTTCTAATTCCTCATATTTTTGGATTTCAGTCACTTAGGATATGTTGGTAATATTAATTTTCATATTAAGTATTAAGAAAAGGTAATTGTCACTTCCTGTTGTTTTTGTTGTAAGAGGTGGAATTAGATTTGTGTGAACTTGTTGAAAGATTACTTTCTTGCTTCTTCTAGGGTGTAGTTTTGCTCCTTATGTTGATGTTTTCCATCTATTATCCTTTGTAGGGCTGGATTTGTGGAAAGATATTGTGTAAATTTTGTTTCGTCATGGAATATCTTGTTTTCTCCATCTATGATAATTGAGAGTTTTGTTAGGTATAGTAGCCTGGGCTGGCATTTGTGTTCTCTTAGGGTCTGTATGACATCTGCCCAGGATCTTCTAGCTTTCATAGTCTCTGGTGAGAAGTCTGGTGTAATTCTGATAGGCCTGCCTTTATATGTTACTTGTCTTTTTTCCCTTATTGCTTTTAAAATGCTTTCTTTGTTTAGTGCATTTGGTGTTTTGATTATTATGTGTGATGGGAGGAGTTTCTTTTCTGGCCCAATCTATTTGGAGTTCTGTAGGCTTCTTGTATGTTCATGGACATCTCTTTCTTTAGGTTAGGGAAGTTTTGTTCTACAATTTTGTTGAAGATATTTACTGGCCCATTACATTGGGAGTCTTCACTCTCTTCTATACCTATTATCCTTAGGTCTGGTCTTCTCATTCCATCCTGGATTTCCTGGATGTTTTGGGTTAGGAGCTTTTTGCCTTTTGCATTTTATTTGACTGTTGTGTCAATGTTTTCTATGGTGTCTTCTGCCCCTGAGATTCTCTCTTCTATCTCTTGTATTCTGTTAGTGATGCTTGCATCTATGACTCCTGATTTCTTTCCTAGGTTTTGTATCTCCAGGGTTGTCTTTCTTTCTGATTTCTTTATTGTTTCTATTTCCATTTTTAGATTCTGGATGGTTTTGCTCATTTCCTTCACCTGTTTGATTGTGTTTTCCTGTAGTTCTTTAAGGGATTTTTGTGTTTCCTCTTTAAGAGCGTCTAGCTGTTTACCTGTGTTCTCCTGTATTTCTTTGAGGACGCTATTTATGTCTTTCTTAAAGTCCTGTATCATCATCATGAGAAGTGATTTTATATCTGAGTCTCGCTTTTCCAGTGTGATGGTGTGTCCAGGACTTGCTATGGTGGGAGAATTGGGTTCTGATGATGCCAAGTAACCTTGGTTTGTGTTTTTTATTTTCTTATGCTTGCCCCCCTCTACTGCACCCTACCCTCCCTCAATCTGGTTATCTCTACTGCTACCTGTCCTTGCTAAATCTGACTGGAGCCTGTCCTTCCTGTGATCCTGGTTGTGTCAGAACTCCTCAGTGTCAAGCTGTCTCTGTGATCATGTGATTTTGGGATCCTGTGACCCTGGGCTTTTTAGAGCACCTGGGAGTGCAGCAGCTTCCTCTGGGTGTTGTGCGACTGGCTACAGAGCCTGGGCCCAAGGTCTGCTCAGGACATCAGCCTAGAGAGACCAGAAGAAACCTTAGCCACTCTGCTGGCAGAGTTCCTGTGTGCCTGGTCCCTCTGGTCCCAGTTACTCCCAGTGTTGGGACAGATGCTGTGTCCTCCTCACCTCTGATCCTGAGAGTGTCAGGGCTCCTAGAAGTGGAGCTTCCTCTGGGTGTTATGGGACTGGCTGCAGAGCTTGCACCCAAGGTCTGCTGGAAAAATTTTAAATGAAGTCATATGAAGGCAATTGAACAGTGATAATGTCTATTCATTGCATAGCTAAGAGAATTAATTTCAACCTTTATTAGCTTATAAAATAAAAGACAATTCTTGCACAGCATACTCTGTTTTTAGGCAGAAGAAGCCTCCGTGTATATTTTAAGTCTCCCAGCTCAAGACAGTTCTTTGAAGACACTGCTATACAGTGCTCCTTTTATACCATGGCTCCCAATGGTATACCATCTCATGAGCAAACGGGTGGAGAAGGGCTTCTCTTGCTTAAGGTAGTTTCTGCAATACTGATCAGTGAATGGCTATTGGTTGGCAGCCATTCAGAAATAAGAAACTGAAGTCCCTATAATATTAACAAGTATGCTATGCTTAAATATGCTGCATTCATTGCTAAGATATATTTTTATTTGCTCAAGTTAAATTCTAGTCATGATGAAAAGATATTAGTTCAAAAAATTACAAGTTTACATTTACTTTTGAAACTGCAATGAACTCCCTTTTTCAAAGACACTGTCCTTGAATAAACACACAATATATTCATACCTGAATCCATAAAACACAAACACTCAGAATAAAGTTCTATTTCTCTGGCTGATAAGAGAGACGAAGTGTCTTTTGCTTAAATTGAGACTAATGTCACATACCTTGGGGTAGGAGGCTTTTTTTTTTTTCTACACCAAAAGAGGAAGAAAGTAAGTTGAAACCCAGTTAGCTTGCTGTCTCTCCTGTCTGAAAGCTCAGGGAAACAAAGGTAACATTTGTCATTGTTTTATGATTGTAACTCTGCTGGGAAGCATCTCTGGTAAGTTGCAACTGCAGGGGATACATTTGATGAAAATCTTAAAAGCAATTGAGTGGTATAAACTGTTGACTTTCATCCTTGGCTGGCATGAGTAGCTTATTCTTTGAAGGATCTTTACCTGGGAAGCTTTCAAATTTCATTGTCATGTGAAGCCTCCTATATCCAGAGATAAAACAAAATTAACTTTTCAAGGACATAGTAGTCTGGAAAGAGGAAAGTTATCTAGGAATTAAACAGAAGTTCAAAATGGAATACATAGCACACGGCATTTAAGTTTTGTGAACATTGTATTCTCCCATAAATCTAATGGAAATTGCACTGGGGGTTCTTTTTGTTTAATTCTAAAATAGAGCACATACTTCATTTCTTATTTAGTTTATATTGATTTTCTTATCAACTTTTGCATAAATTCATGTTTTCAAAGCCAGTTTTCTGACACCAAAATTGGCCTACTATTTTAATTTTTAACATGTTTTTACTGTGCAAATCATAGACAGTTTTCACTGCAATGTGTTTAAATTTCCTTCTAAAAAAAATACTGTCACTTTGCAAAAACCTTTAAGATTAGCATTATTATATATTTGCTTGTAGGATGAAATCAACTGAGATTTAGTGTCTCAAATTTATGAGTTGGGGCAGTTATTCCTAGCCTTAATTAAATAGAACTGGCTGCTTCCGGTGCTTGCTAGCTGTGC
The DNA here is from genome assembly GCA_019843815.1 of Montemys delectorum. NCBI lineage: Eukaryota > Metazoa > Chordata > Mammalia > Rodentia > Muridae > Montemys > Montemys delectorum. The sequence goes on from JADRCD010212681.1 coordinate 27,743, forward strand.
TTTTTGCATTGCTGACAGATATGAGAATCTGAGAAAAGATACGTTATCCTACTGCTGAGGTGAACACAATTATTAATCTTCTAGGAAGGACATGGGTATTAAACATTTTATTATCAAAAGGAGGAAAAGGCAAGCCAACACCTTTTATGGACAATTTTTGTACATCTATTCAGACAGTCTTTATAAAATGCTTTTGAATGATGCTCACATCTTGGGATCCATTTCCATCTCATTTCACTGTGTCCATTGAGGGTGCGCAGTTCATTGTGTTTTGAATCAGGTTTAACCCTTTATAATCTCCTAGAGAGATATTCTAACGTCCTGTGAGAAGAGCTTTACCCATTCTTTTTTATCATCCCGTTAGTGTTAGCATAGACAGACACAAGTGTTTTGCTCTTCAGTTTAATGTAGTACTCACACATCAGTCCATATAACTAAATATGACATGAGCATCATCTGTGCCTCTGTTTTCCCATGCGTTCCAAAAGAAAGCATATGTTTGAGAGGCTCAATCACTCTGATTATAAATGTCAAAGTTAAAAAAAAAAAAAAAAAAAAAAAAAGGAAACCAGAAGCACTATGGCAGTCACATTCCACATTCTAGTTTACACTGAATAGAGTGGTATCTTTGTGTAAGTGAGCTTAGACCATCAGGGAATGCTCATCAATGCCCATAGTGTTAACATATTAAGCCCGTTCTTTTTTCTTTTTTTTTCTTTTCTTTTTTTTTTTTTTTTTTAATTCTGGTTTTTTGAGACAGGGTTTCTCTGTGTAGTCCTGGCTGTCCTGGAACTCACTCTGTAGACCAGGCTGGCCTCAAAGTCAGAAATCCACCTGCCTCTGCCTCTCAAGTGCTGGGATTAAAGGTGTGCACCACCACTGCCCAGCAAGCCTGTTCTTTTGTTTGTTTGTTTCTTACTTTTTATTTTAGAGATTACGACTACATTTCTCCTTTCCCATATCTCCCTACAAACCCTCCATATCCTTTCCCACTCTCTTTCAAAGACATGCTCTTTTTCTTAATAATTGTCTTGATGTGTGTGTGTGTGTGTGTGTGTGTGTGTGTGTGTGTGTATGTGTGTGTGTGTATGGATTCCTTAATAATAATCTATTTGGTCCTTATGATAATACTTCTATGTATGTTTTCAGGGCTGACTCTAAGCCTGTATTTGGCCTTCTGTGCTGGAAAGCTGGACATGTAGGTAATGTTCTCTAGTATTGCCAATGTCCTTATACCTCCATTGAAACATAAGATATATTTATCTCCTCCTTCTTCACTTCCAGATCACACAGCTGTTCTAATGTTTTTCATGAATAATTTTTAAATGTGTTCCTAATCCTCTACCTGCCTCTATTATTTATAACTTCTCCTTTACCTAAATAATGGCATTACCTTTTAGATTAATCTCTTTTCTTCTCCACTCTATGCCACTACAAAGATGAAATTATCTGAATTAAAAACCTACAGAAAAGACTTCAGTGGCTCACTTCTATGAGATAATGCTTTCCTTTATCCTATTTTCTGCACCTCCTCCTCCCCTCCATAGACATCAGCTAACTTCAGAAATTCTACACTGATTATTCTATTATTTTCTCATATTCAGCATCACCTGGTTGAACTTCACAAAGTTTTTGGCAACTCAGATTTTACATTATTTCCTCCAAAAATCCTTCACTAGATTCTCATTATTTTGAGCTGAATAAAGTTACTTCTTAACTTTTTTGTTCTATATGTGTGTATACAAGTGATGTGCATCCGTGTGTGTGTGTGTGTGTGTGTGTGTGTGTGTGTGTGTGCTCGAGATCGAGCGCATGCGTGCTTGAATTTGAGTGGGTGCACATGTTCCTTCAGGTGTTCAGTTACTGAAAAGATGCAGCCTGAGTTTACTTAGGTGTTGAAGTCTTCACATTTTCTTTTCTTTTTTCTTTTTTTTTTTTTAATTAGGTATTTTCTTTATTTACATGTACATTTTCCCTTTCCCATCTTCCCCTCCAAAACAAACAAACAAACAAACAAACAAAAGCAGGAACAAACCCCTTTTGCCTCCCCCTTCCCCATGCCTGCCACCCCACCCTCTCCCACTTATTGGCCCTGGCATTCCCCTACACTGGGGCACAAAACCTTCACAAGGCCAAGGTCCTTTACTCCTATTGATGATCGAATTTGCAATCCTCTACTATATACCTGCTTCCAGTACATTCAATCCCACCCTGTATAGTCCTTGATTGGTGGTTGGGTCCCTGGGAGCTCTGAGGGTACTAGCAGCCCCTTAGGACGAACAACATTTTCTTTTTTTATTTAATTTTATTTTTAACACTCTATATTCCATTCCCTGGCCCCCCATCCAACCTCTGACTGCTCCACATCCCACACCTCCTCCCCACCCCACCCATCTCCACTTGGATACCCCCATCCCCCACCCACCTGACCTCTAAACTCTCTGGAGCCTCCAGTCTCTCAAGGGTTAGGTACATCATCTCTGAATGAACACAGGCTCAGAAGTCCTCTACTGTATGTGTGTTGGGGGCCTCATGTCAGCTGATGTATGCTGTCTGTTTGGTGGTCTAGGATTTGAGAGATCTTGGGGATCCACAATAAGTGAGATTGCTGGTCCTCCTACAGGATCACCCTTCTCCTCAACTTCTTTCAGCCTTCCCTAATTCAACAATAGAGGTCAGCTGCTTCATCTGACTCTTTCAGCTGCTTCTTTCAGAGGGCAGTCATGATAGGTCCTTTTTTGTGAGCACTCCATAGCCTCAGTAATAGTGTCAGGCCTTGGGACCTCCCTTTGAGCTAGATCTCACTTTGGGCCTGTCTTTTGGCTGGACCTTCTCTTCCTCAGGCTCCTTTTCATTTTCATCCCTGTAATTCTTTCAGACAGGAACAATTATGGGTCAGAGATGTGACTATGGGATGGCAATCCCATCCCTCACTTGATGTATAAAAAAACTTAAGAAGCTAATCACCAAAAAAAAAAAAAAAAAAAAAAAAAAGAAATCAATCAAAAAACGGGATATAGGACTAAACTGAGAATTCACAACTGAGGAATCTTGAATTGCTGAGAAGCACCTAAAGAAATGTTCAAAGTCCTTTATCAGAGAAATGCAAATCAAAACGACCCTAAGATTCCACCTTATACCAATCAGAATGGCTAAGATCAAAACCTCAGGTGACAACACATGTTGGAAAGGATGTAGAGAGAGAGGAACACTCCTCCATTGCTGGTGCAATTGCAAACTGGTACAACCACCCTGGAAATCCATCTGGAGGTTCCTGAGGAGATTGGAAGTAGTTCTACCAGAAGACCCACCTATCCCACTCTGGGAAATATACCTAAAATATGCCCCACCATGCCACAGGGGCACATGTTTCACTGTGTTCTATATAGCAGCCTTATTTGTGATGGCTAGAAGCTGGAAACAACCCAAATGTCCGAGGACAGAAGAATGGATACAGAAGTCTTCCTATTTTCATGGACCCACATATGTTTTACCCAGTGAGCTATCCCTCTAAATGGCACTAGTCATTACCAGAGTAGCTTGAAGCAGCTGCATTGAAATTGCCCATTTTTTAAATGTGCACTTTTGTGTCTATTTGAAATTGAAATTGTGCGTGTTTGTGTCTATTTCACTGACAAAATTTCACACAGAGAAAGATCTGATTTAACACTGTAGCTCCTCAAAGTAAACCTAATTGCTCAAACAATTCCTTATTTCTAAACTGGGGAGAAAACAACTTGCAATTAACACTTTAAGAGTGAGGGCCGTATTCAGAAAGGGATACAGCATGAAGGTCCCGCAACTGCAGCAACGCTTACTAGGAACATCACAGTAGTGTAAATCTGATAAATAGCAATCGATGAGAGAACATACCAGAAAAAAAAAAAAAAGATGCAAATGTGCAAAAGTGAGAGAGCTGTTAGGAAGCACTATAGTCTAGTTGAACAAAACTGAGATGTGTGGTTAGTGTAAGAAAGTCACGGAAGTTTGGTCTAGAACATGAGGAGGAAAAGTACGTATTGGCAAATGAGAGAAACTGATCTACATTCAATAAAACAACGTTGGCCGTTTATTGAACACTCTTTTATACTATATAATATTTAATCACTTTGTTTTAATGATTAATTATTTAGATAGGTACAACTATGAATTTATTGTAAAAATAAGAACGTTAAGGCAATTAGAGAATAAGCATTTATTCAACATAAATGATCTAGTAAGAAAAAAAATCTAAGATTGAAAATTAAGAACTGCTGGGGTAAAGGTGATGCAGAAATTGCGGGACTGGCCATCCAACGACTCTTTCAGCTTGAGACCCTTGTCATGAGAGTAATCCTACCCCTGAAACTCCCAGGAGGGCCATGAGCCAGAGGCTGGATAGCCCAGAGACCCACAATACAACCAAACATGAATGGGAAAAAAGTCAAATGATTTCTAATGGTATTCTGTTGTACGCATAGATTGGCATCTTGATTATTTTTCATCAGAGACGTTTTACCCAGCAACAGATGGAAAGAGATGCAGACGCACAGCCAAGCAGTAGATGGAGATGTCCCACAGAGGACAGGGATGAATGACAGTAGGAGTCAGAGGGGTCAAGGATGCAAGAAAGCCCACAGAATCAACCAACCTGAGCCTATAGAAGCTCACAGAGATTGAACTGTCAACCAGAGAACCTACATGGAACACACACATGCACACATGCACTATGTTACATATGTAGCTTGATCCTGTTAGGAGTTGTGGGACTCCTAACAGTGGAAACAGGCTCTGTCACTGACTCTGTTACCTACCTGTAGGATTCTTTCCTAATACTTAGTTGTCTTGTATAGCCTTAATAGAAGAGGAGATGCCTAGTCTTACTGCAATTTGTTATGCCATACCTGGTTAATATCCATCTAGGAAAGCCATTTTCTGAAGAGAAATAGAGGAGGGAGGGAGGCAGTGAGAGGGAGAGGAAGAGGTAGTAGGATGAGGGACGGGAAGGAGAGGAGGGAAAGGAAACTGAGGTCAGGATGTAAAACAAACAAAAATTAAAAGGAAAAAAAAAACCTGTAAGCATTGCAGTTGGGAAACAGCTTTTAAAAATCTGAGCTGGGCAGTGGTGGCCCACACTGGTCAGGGGACTTCACAGAGCCAATAGCAAGAACATGAGAGGAAATCATAACATACAATCATGATTGCCCTCTGAGGGAAAAAATACTCTCACAAATAATTTCTGTCTTTAGAAAGTTGAAATTATCTTACTGTGGGTGATCTGATACATTGATAATCAATTAAGAGATGTCAAATGACCATGCTGCAGGACTTATTCAATTTTAGGTGCTACAAAATCACAAAATACTATAGAAAAAATGTTTTCAGCAATAGTCTATTCAAGTAAATGTTGATAAGTGAATGTTTTGAACCTGCAGGTAAGTAACATGAGAAGTGATTTCTATATCTTTGCCCTTATTGTGCTGTCTAATCTCCTTCATGGGGTATAAGGAACAGTACCCTATTATTACTTTATTGAAGAACAAAGCACTTTACCATGATTATTTGATAGTAAATATTTAAATTTATTAATTAAATAGTAAATCCATGGCCCTTTAAATTTAAGCTGTAAGATGGAAAAAAGAAGACCTCCTCATAAAATATAATAAACCTGATTTGTCAGAAATATTCAAAGATATTTGTGACATAGCAGCTTTGGACTATCTAGGTAGCCTTTACAGATATGGAAGAATTCTCTACTCACTGAGAACCAGACCCAGTGAGCTTGCAGCATTGTCCTTAAAGATATGATGCATTCTTCAAATCATCCAAAGATATATGATATTTCAAAGTCAAACTGCATTGGTCTGGGAAGCAAGGGATAAACATGGACCCTTTTGCTAATTATATACTCATTGTCCATCTCATATTTTTGTTTCTACTACCCCTTGCTTTCTATTCTGTAATACTATTCCCCAACAGTAATACACAATGGCCGAACATTTTGTTCACTTAGTTTATGGCTACCCAGGCAAAGACAACAATGTACAATTTCTCATTGAATCTATATGCAGATACATAATTGGGTATAATCGAAATGACACACTCAACTAACAGGTAAAAATCTAAGGGGACATGCAAGGAAAAAAGTTCAAAATCCATTCTCTTTGCCCATACACAGGAGTTGGAATTTATAGATATAATGCACATTAGTTATCCCTGGCATTGCAGACTCCAAACCACCACAGAGCAACAAGACAGAACATGATCGAAGGAACAGCTGGATAGTCATCGGAAACTGGGATACTCTCATAATTCAAACCACCTGCCAACACTAGCTTCATCTAAGAAAAAAACATTTCACCTGAGCTACTGTATTTCCCAATCTCTTCCTGCTAGTAGATTATCATGTTCTGTAACTAAGCCAGCCTCCAAAGAGGAAGACTTTTAACCAAGAAAATAGAAGTGATCCTACTGCACTAAGAGGTAAACTTGTCACGTAGTAATTTTGGTGTTAATATGCTGATGGGCCAACAAAATGAGTGGGGCAGTTGTTTACTGGAGCAATGAATACATATTATGGAGAGACTCTGCAACTACTACTATATTGTCAATGTAAAAAAAAAAAAAAAAAAAAAAGGATATTCTGCTTGGAGAAGAGTGCATACGACAGGGAATCTTAAGTGAAAGAAGCCAGACTGAGAAAGATGAACACTGTATGTTTTCTCTAGTATTTAAAATTATATATTTATATGTAGAGGTGTTTGTGTGTGTGTGTGTGTGTGTGAGAGAGAGAGAGAGAGAGAGAGAGAGAGAGAGAGAGAGAGAGAGAGAGAGAGAGAGATGAGACTATGCTAAGTAATAAAAGAAAGGGAGGACAGTGAGAAAGGAGGGAGTGAAGCAAAAAGGAACAATGTACAGGGACATATGAATTAAAAGTGCCACTAGGAATCTCATGATATTGCATGGTAACTTAAAATATTAATGTTTAAAAGAAGTCTTTTGATGGTACTTCAGCTCTTCATGCCCCAGGCAGTGAGGTGAAGGTTACTCTCGGTTTTCTTATGGTGAGGAAGATCTGCACAGGCAAAAACCTTGCCATACTTTATATTATCAGCAAGATGTTGAATTTAGAATGTCTGGTGTGATGGTTACATTTATGGATCAACCTGACTGTCCCATAAGTTATTTACATACCCTATATAGAATTATTTTGAGTATCCCTATGAGGTTGCAAGATTAATAGTTAATTATTCCACTGAATGAACTAGCTGCTCCCTCTTGTATAGATGATTCTGGCAATCCTCTAGTTAAATTCTGAACTTTAAAAAGTGTTAAACATTGGCTTTCTTTGTATTAAGGAAAACTTGACCCCACTTGAATACTCAAGATAGAAAACTGGTCTTAAGAGACATTGGATTCAGTCAGAAACAGCGTTTCTTGGGAGGAAGAGAGGAAGCAGGAGAGTTAGGGGCTTTTTGGACAGGGATAGTGAGAAGGCAAGATGTAGCTACTAGTGTTCCCTGGCTTATGGTGAATCTGCTGGGATTTGCCACCAGAGGATTTAGATTTTATATGGCTTACAAGATTAGGATTCTAGTTGTTGTGCCTGGCGATTGAGTTACCATTGTTTCTGGGGAAAAAAAGAAAGGGGAAGAAACAGCTTGATATCACCACATTTTTAACTAATACATTTGTTACTGGGTTTCCTGGATGTCAGGACTTCAGGGTATCTAATTTGCTATTTGCAGATCTAGATGCTGAAGATTCATAATTATGTGAACTCTTTACTTATCATCTCTCCTCTCTCAGAGAGAGGGAGAGATAGAGAGGGAAACAGAAAGAGAAAGAGAGAGAGACAGAGAGACTTTATAAGTATATTGATTCTGTTTCCCCCCCCCCTGGGGAACACTGGCTAAGAAAAGTGGAGAAGAGAATAAGTTATAAATGCCATTTATACATTATGCAAGTTGTAGACTAATACAATTATAAGAATTACTAATACATTCTTTGTTATTTTTATTATATACTACCTTTTCTCCCTGTTGCCTATATCTCTACATAGAATCTTCAACTTTCCAGAAATTCTAAACTTTTTAATGTTAGAAGAACAAGAAAGCAAAAGGAGTGGATATTACTCAGTAATAGATGAATAGACCATTGAGAATTTGGGGCTTTCTGAAGAGAACATGTACTATTGTTTCTATAAGAAAGCTTTATGAGGAGAAGCACGAACCTTCCTGCACATTTTACTGTTCTATAGAAGTTTAAGAATGGAAGCAGGAAGTGTATAGTTACAGACTGAACAAAGACAGTGACACATACATGAAAGGTCCTCATTGAAAGGCCTCCTGCCAAGGTTTCTTCCTGAATCACAGAGGCTTGAATTATTTTTTTTAAAAAAATAATCTCCTGTAACTATCTTTTTTCTATAGCTCTATATATCATTAAAGGTCTGAAAATAATAAGCCATTCAAGATTGCTGGAAGTTAAGTTTTGTGAGGAGCAGATGATCATCCATTTAGACGATGCAGCAGACTGAGCAGAATTGCATCTTGAGCAAGAATCTGTAGTGAGACATTCTGGACTCAACAGATGAATCCCAAATGGGAAGCTTCTTGATTTGATATTGTCTTCGTGTAGAAGACAGAAACAATGACAGCCATTGCTTCCGGGTGGGTGACAACAGCTTTCTCTTACAACCACTTTTATGCTGTCAGTCATAGAATATAAATTTTAAACCTGTTTATTGGTACTGTGAGAGCTGTGTCTCTCTTAGATTTCTTTGAAATTACCAATTGGGTTTGAACCAGAAATACTTGGTTCTCTACAAAAGCAGACTGTTTTACAAATAACTCTAAATTTTAGAAAATTTCCTTTTGAAATTTTATTTAGTAATCAGTATATCCTGCAAATAATTAATATAAAATTTCTCTAAATGTGAGTTAAAATTCAAAAGAGAGATTAGACTCAGAAATTAAAATGTAAGGTGTACCTCAAAGGCAGAATATTTGCCTAGTAGGTGCCAGGACCTGGGTTCAATATGACCACAAAGAAAAAATAAATAAAACAAGTGGAAAATTGGTTGCAGCTTAGATATTAGATATATTAACACTACAGAGATAGAAAAGAAGATCCATGGTAGAATATTTGAAAAAATGAAAGGGGTATATTAAAAGTACAAAAATAATAACAACAAAAAAGAATGATGATTAAAATCTGCATCAGGAATGTGAGGGGAGGGTTTGGAAGGATTGCTGAATAGTTAAGAACACTTGTTACTCTTCCAGAGGCTGCAGGTTCAATTCCCAAAACCAACATTCTGGCTATCAAGTATACGCTAGTTCCAGGCATTAAAAGTCTTCTTTGGACATCCATGGATACTGCATGCACATGGTACATTGGCATACATGCACACAAAACATCGCATACACATACAAACAAAGATTTTTTTAAGAACTAAAGAAAGTCAGGGTAGCTCTGTATTGCTCTTCTCTCTCTCAGTACTTGTGACGCAGAAACAGAAGGAAGACAAAGTACAGGGAACATTTAAAGTGCACAGATCCTCCGTAAATATCAGTAACTCATAAGAATGTCAAAAACCTAAACAAAATCATCACTTGTGATATTGTACAATTTCATGGGACTGTGAAATGTGTTGGTCACTTTGTAAGAGTTACGGAAGGAGGCTGCCTCCACAAACTTAGAAATAAGAGTGCAAGTATGGGGCAAGGTCTGAAAATTATTTCTGGTGGTTAAAATGATGTTTCCAGGACTGTTTCCTGAGGAAATGATATGTGTAAAAGTAACTTTTATTTGCCTGAGGTAATTGTCATCTCTAGGCTTACTGCTGCATAAGCTCATTCTTTCTAGTTCCTTTTGAACTCTGGCTGATCCAACTCACCTGTGTTTGGGCCCAAATGCCTCTCCAAGATGATTGATTCCATCTGGCTTCTCTTGACTTCTCACTAAATTGCTCTGCTTGGCTTCAAACTAATTCTGGAAATTTCTTCTAATCTTCTGCATCCTTTTATTCCTCTGCTGACCTGCACTGAATTACATGAACACAACTCCACTGCACTGACTCACTGAACTCAGTTCAATTACCTCAACTGACTGAACTAAACTCAACTCCACTCACTCAACTGCCCTCCAAATAGACATAACTTTCAAACAAGGCAGCTGCCTTCTACAAGTTAACCTTTCCTTTGTTATTTGAGATTAAAGGTGTGTAATAAGGGTGTGTCTGTATTCCCAGTAGAGAAATGAAAGGTGTGCCATTTTGGCTGGATCACATAGACTTAGGTCTTTAGATGTGATCCCTTGCCAGAGCAGCCATCTTCAAGGACTAAAAATCATCTGGAGGTAAGGCCAAAGAAAATTTTAAATTTTGCTTTCTGTTTCTAGATGGAGAGATATGCACAGGTACATGAACAGAGTAAAGGAAGTCAATGAAGAAGGGGACAGGGATATTATAGTATGAAAACAGTAGGAAATATAAGGGGTCCAGAAATCATATGACAAAAATTAAAATAGGCAGCTAAGCCTGACAGTCTGATGAGACTATAGAAATTATCCCTTCTTTAAGCAAGTATAAACTCACTATATAAGTTTAAAAGTTAATTTAATTAATAAGTCTCTTCTGTGTCCATTTCTCTACTTTCTCTGATCATCAGAAGAAATTCTGAGGCACAATTTTGTTGTTGTCACAATGAGGTAAGGATAGTGTGACTCACAGTTCGAATTCTTGGAGACCAAGAGTTCATTGCCATTCTCATTCAAATTCACAACAACTGAGCAGGTTTTTCTGAAACACAGGACTGGAGAATGTTACACCTAGAATGCACCTTGCAAAAATGTTGAATTCATTACTTTTCATTTAAATTAAGGTTTAAAGGGGGTCAGGCAAGATATAAGCACTGGAATTCTAATTGAAAAACACTGTAGAGGGAAAAAAATGGTTTTCTCTTCCAAATACATTTCAGAAGTAGACCACATAAAGCATGTGGTTCAAGGAGACTTTTCTAAATCCACACAAATAATTTGGCAACAAAAACCTCAATTATGTGTATTTGATTAAATCTATCATAGTAAAACAATATAACTAGATGCTTCATGACTAAATAAAGCATAGCATCCATTGCCTTAAAAATACCAGTTCTCTCTTTTCTTGTGGAATGAAACAGGCTGGTTATCCATACACTTTGGCATGGGCCTGGAAAACAAAAAATAAAAAAATAAATTTAAAAAATAAAATAAATAAAGACTATTATACTTGACTTCTCTGACATTTCTATCAAAAAGTCACATTCGTAAGTAAATTCATTGTGGCAAATCCACAGATCAGAGCAGAGAGAGGACAAAGTAAATAAGAAGAACAAACCACATAGAGGGGTGGAAAAAAGTATCTAGAGTTAGGATACTCTTAAAGCCTTTAACATTACTGGTCTTAGTATAGCTCTCAAAGACAAACAATTAATTAATAGAAAAGTTCATTTAAAATCTGACGCCTGAGACAATTATTTAAGTGAATGAGTGCACTTGGAGATCTCCATGTATCTTAGTTAAGGTTTTATTGCTGTGAAGAGACATTGAATGAATGACTATGGAACTCTTACAAAGGAAAACATTTAATTGGGGTTAGCTAACAGTTCAGAGATTTAGTCCATTATCATCATGGCAGACATGTTGCTGGAGAAGGAGCTGAGAGTTCTACATCTGGGTCCACAGAAAACAGGAAGAGAAACTGTGAGCCACTGGACTGCTGGAGCATCTGAGACTTCAAAGCTCATCCCTAGTGACAAGCTCCCTCCAACAAGGCCACATCTAATAGTGCCACTCAGTGTGAGCCTACAGGGGCCATTTTCTTTCAAATGGCCACAAGGAGCCTCTGCTTCTCAATTAGGCAAAGAAAATTATGTGCTGTCCATTTATCATTCACACACTAAAAATTTGTTTCCAAATTTGCATTTCTTACCATGAAACCCTCCTGATACTTGGATCTCTGTTTTAAATCCTCACTCTCCCCACTTCACATATCCAAGACCTAGTAATGTGATTCTAAGGAGTAGAATACTAGGAAAGCAAGACAGCAGCATCTCCTTATAAAATCAATGGCTTTTATTTTGGTGTCTTTTTTCCTCACTCTGAAGGAAGCAGGTTCCAGGTTTCAGCAGTCCTATGAACAGGACAATGGGATATGAAAAGGAGTCTGTAACCAACAGGCTGTGAGGACCTGAGAACTGTCAATAGTCATAAAGGTGATTGTAAAAACTGACCCTCTGCCATCAGAATATAAGTGACTATACCCACAACCAAGAGCACACTTGGCAGCTTTGAAGTCATGTCAAAACAAAGATAATAGGTAACACAACTTGACCCACCAGAAACTGTAAACAGGTCAAGTTTTGTGGTTTGAGAGCAATTTAGTATATAATATTAAATGATAATGCATCTGTACATTCTCAATGTTAAAATTATCTTTTGTATAAAGAAGACAAATTTCAGTTATTTCATAGCAAGCAGAGTACACCTGTCAACTCATTACAGCTGTATAGTAGTCCCAGGAGGTAGACTCACTTATGAGTTATTTTTTTATTTGTAAAACAACAAATTACAATAATTCCAACACAAAGTCACACCCAAGGAGAGTGAAAAGGAGAGTGAAAAGTCTACTGGGCAATATACTTTTATGATCTCTGACACACTTCACCATATGGACAAGTGTTCCTTTTTCTTAAAACAATTCATTTGGTCATATTGTAAAACAAAAGCAAACATTTAAATTATCTCAGGAAAAAAATAATACAATGAAACAAGAGACCAAGATGCCTGTAACTTAATACACTTTCAGGAATCAAGTGGTCAGTAGTTTAGCTCTTGAGCTCTGAGTTTCCTGGGTTATTTTGGTTTTGGTTTTGGTTGTTTTTTTTTTTTCTACAAAGTTGTGAATTTCATTCAAAAAATGAAAGGAATTCAGTCATCATTTTCTAAGAAAATTTTTTTTTGTTTTTCCTTCTGCTTCTGTGATGAATACCAAGACCAAAAAAATAGGGCAGGGGCAACTTTGCAAGGAAAGAATCTATTTGGCTTATACTTGTAGGACACAACCTATCATTGGGGGAAAGAAGGGAAGGTGCACAATCAGGAACTGAGGCAGAAACCATGGAGACATGCTGCTTACTGACTCATGCTCAGTTAGCATTTTTTAACAATCCATTTTCAGGATTGGTGCTGCCCACAGTCGAGTAGTTTTATCTATATCAATCAAGACAATTTCTTGGAGACTCAGCCATGGGGTCATCTAATCTGGGAAGTTCCTCCAATTAACATGCCCTCTTGCCAGGTATCTATATGAAGTATCAAGTTGAGATAAAAACTAACCAGCTCAGAAATGCTGTTGTCTTTCTCAGAAGAGAGAATGTCATTCACAAAATAGACAGTGTCAGGGGTTGGGGACAAGGAAAGAAATAATGAAAAAAAAATGAGACCTGATCATTGCTTCACAGTCCACAAGGCTCAAATATGAAACATCACACTTCCCTTACTCAGAAAAGCTTAGGTATAGGGGAAAAATCAGATCACAAGCAAGCTGTAAAAAATATTTTGCTAGTGTTAAAGGAAACACAGTGGAAAATCATACAAATGAAGAATACATCACCCCAACATAATCACTAATATTTTCCTGCTAGAAATATGGAAATTATGTTTACTATTTGTAACTTAGAGTGAAATATTTCAAAGAAGCCTCAGTAATACCTTTCCATTTCCCACATGCTCTGAGGTATTTTTTTTAATACATTCAAAGCCTTTAATCATCTGATTTTGTAATGTGATTCCATATTGAAGTCACATACTCATTGTTTATACTCAGAAAAGTATGAAATATGCTATGAGACAACAAGTGGAAGAGTAGAATAAAGAATAAAGGAGAATAAGAAGCAGGGGGGGGGAACAAGACATGGGGAGGAAGGCCCTGCTGTTAGGAAGAGTTCTAACCCAAGGTGATCTGGGGGAGAAGAAGATTTATTTGGCCCAATTTCCATGTCACAGGAGATCACTGAGAAGTCAGAGAAGGAGCTCAAGCAGAAACCTGAAAAGAGGAACTGAAGCAGAAACCAGAGGAATATTGCTTGCTGACTTCGATCCTATGGCTTGCTCAGCTATCTTTCTTATACAGCTCAAGCCTCACTGTCCAGGGATGGCACTGCTTACAGCAGGCTGGGTCCACCATCATCAATCAACAATCAAGAGATGCTTCACACATACACTCACAGAGTAATCTAGTAGAGGCAATTCCACAGTCTAGTCTCCCTCTTCTCAGGTATGTTAAGCAAACAACCAAAGATAACTTTTCTTTTTCGTAATGTGATGTCGTGGATAAAATGCAAGACCTCATGTGTGCTAGGCAGTAACTACCAATTGAGCTATATCCCCAGCTCGTATCAATAAAAGTTTTATTTCAATGTACAAGCATCATAAGTAAATCATATTTTATATAGTCCTATACCTTGAAAAGTGCATTCATATTTCTTTTAAATGTCATATAAGTTGTGAAGTATTATTTATTACCTATTTGCCAAATTAGAAATGAAAGCCTAAAGGATGACATGGATGATCCAGGATATTGTGCTAAGTGAAATAAAAGAACATAACAAAATCAAATTACACACAATTTCACTTATATAAAGAATATGAAATAGCTAGTCTCCTGGAAGCATACCATAGAATGCTGTTTATCACATAAAGGCTATGATGGTTGAGAAGAAAGGGAACTAATGCATATATAATTTCAGATAGAAGGAATATCAAGATATCTATTGTAATACATGAAGGTCACAGTTAACAGTATTTCTGAAGTATCTAGAATAGCCATAAAGTCTTTCCACCTAAAAAAAATGAATTCAGTGAAGTGACACATATTAGCTACAGTTAGTCATTTTAAAGTGCATCTGTATTTCAAAAATATACTTTACATGGTAAATATTTGTGACTTTACAAATCAGTCTAACTTACAGAAACGATGAAGTAAGCTGTCCAGGACAACAGGTTCCCAAATTCAAATTTTGTTTTTAATATTTCACACTTGGTTTTGTGTGTGTGTGTGTGTGTGTGTGTGTGTGTGTGTGTGTGTGTTCACATCCATGCAAAGACCATAAATTTTAGGACTTGGTTCAGTCCTTCTACCATATGGATTCTTGAAATCAAGTTGAGATTATAAAACTTGGTAGAAAGCACATTTACTCAAACAGCCACCTTGTCAATTCTCAAATCTTATTGTTAAGTCCTAGACCATATTGCCTACAATTGTAGAGCTAAGACGTATTCTATGCTTATGAAGACTATAAAGCTCAGTGATAGTTTATGCTTCCCTTACAATAGAATTTCTGGTTTAGTTTCAATGAAGATACTACCACAAACCAAATATGACCAATAAGCAAATGAACAGTACATTACAGTTGCACAACAATGATGCATGTAACAAGTAACATAGATACCAGAGGAAGCATGTTTTAAAATAAGGTGGTGGAAATACTAACAGATAACAAAAGTGCATTAGGAACTGGAGAGATGGTTTAGCCATTTTGAGTGTTCCTTGTTTTTGCAGAAGACCTAAACTCAGACCCCAGTGCCTATGGGGTCTCACTACTGTGTATAACTACAGGATCAGGATATTCAATGCTCTCTTCTAAGCTCAAGTACCTACACATACATACAAGGCATATATTCACATAAACACCAACTTATATGCACAAATTATATATGTGTGTGTGTGTTGCAAAGATATGTTATACTATATTCAGGAACAAAATCATTCACTGCTATTTCAACTTCTAGAGACAAAGAAAAAGTATATATTTATATACCTTTTCATGATTCATTTTCAAATAAGATTGGTGGAAATGGGATAGCTTTTAGTAAATACGAATTTTTAGTAAAAGTAGTATCAGTAAAATTATAATAAAACACTGATACAAAATACCATAATAGAGACAAAATTATTAGAGCAATAAAAATGCTTGCTTCTTTCTAACACAAATAAGAAATCTATGGGAGTTGGGGTTACTGAGAAAACTGCAAAGCATGATATGCATACGCGTTAGTATTATCAACTATGCCCATTTTAAATGGTGCTCTCAAACATTAGAATGCTAAGACTATAATAGAATCCTTTCTAAATCCTGGAAAATCTACACAAAATACATAGAAAGAATGGTGTAGTTTTGGAGGGAAGCAATTAAATAAGCCACTTTATACTTGACCTAAATTCAGTGAGAGATCTGATATTTTGAAGCTATCTGGAATAAAGTACATTCTACACTACTTGAAAAAGCTATAAGGCATAGTGATTTATAACAGTAGTTCTGAACAAATGAAAACCCAACATTTTTTCAGTTGAATAAAACTGGGCTTGGACAGTAGGGAACCTAAAACTCATTTGGATTCACGCAGTGTTTCAAAAACATATAACTAAGACGTTTGCAATCAACCCAGCGCCTAACTGGCAGCCATAGGAAGAACCTCCAAGTAGAAATATGTTGACCAGATTCTGCATGCTTAAAACCTCAGAGGGTGGATGCAGCTTTGTATGAACCATCTTTTCTGTTTTACAGTAGGACACAGGAGAGAGACCTATAGACAGACAATTATAGTAATCCAAGTTGGCTATCATAAAAGCATGAATTAAAGTCTTACTGCCTATCTGTGACAATACTTTCCTAACTCTTTCTATTTCTAAACTGATTATGCATCAGTATGCCCCAGAAGACTGAAGGTAATTCAGGAAGAGCACCATCAATTAACGTTTACACTCTTAGCACAGATAAGAGAATGGCTATCATTTTAGTTTTACAACGGAAAGAGATGAAAATCTACAGGCTGAAGCTTTAAAGGCTTTTAGTATGCATCTTTTTCATATTACCTGAATTATATTTCAGGATGTCTGAGGCTTCCAAAGCCAGGACTCTAATATCATACGGTATTGAAGCAGGTGTTCTTCCAAGTGAATAGTGAACAATATTCTATAATAGCTGGGTCAACTTCACAATTCTATTCTTACTCTTTTCTTGGTTTATAATATCTATTTATTTCTGAAATACTAGGGCACTTATAGAGCCACATTACTGTGAGAAATAAAATGAAAGAATATCTAACTTCTGTCCTTTTGGTAAAAGTTAACAGGAGCGAACAGGAACAAAATAGGATAAGGGGCAGACCAAGCTGATAAAAGACAGTGTGATCCTCCATAGGTAGCTAATGCCAGACGGAGGCTTCTAAGTTTTCACATGGCAGAGAAGGATATCAAAGTTCCTAGGCTGGATTCAGAAAATCCAGTTAACGTTACTTTTAGGCCTGAACACATGGTTTGAATACAATAGATGGTTTTCATTTTATGTTATAAAGTCACAGAGTATTTTGGGATTTGACCCACTGTTCAGAAAAGTTGTAGTTTCCCATAAAGATAAACAGACAGACAGATAGACACTCATTATTAATGCAAGTTTTCTATCAAGCAGTTCATTATAAATTGTTATATAAGCATTACATCTTCTCATTATTATCCTTATTATAATAAAAGTTTTGTAATTTTTCCACTATTTAATGCGATTATAAACTAGCCATCATGATTGGAATTTGGAAAGTTCTGGGCGCAAAACAACTATTAATTATAACAGTCATTGAATTGATCATGTTAAATGAAGACAATAAAATTTATGATCAAACATCTATTAGAAAGTTTGTGTCCTCCAGCCTTATCAAAAATCATCAAATTAAATGCATATAATGGGTTATGCATTATGTACCTGTGATGAAATACCTGTGGTTTTATCAAAATAGTAAGAAGCAGGCATTATAAGCAATTGCTAAGTTGTGCAACTGATGACAAATGTGTACAAACACACACACACACACACACACACACACACACACTTAGCCTTCCTATAATGAATGTCTTCTTTACATATACAGATACAGTCTGAACTCCTCATTTCCCCTTTCTTAAGCAGAAAGAATCCGAGATGATGATGAAGGAATACAAGGCTGGCTACTGTACCTTTTCCTCAGCCTAGTAAATTTTATTGGTCAGGTGTTAAGTTCAGATCACTACTATTACTTAAGCACTAATGTGCTTAGTATACTTCTCTAATTTCATGCCTACTATGGAATCATTTTATTGTATTATGTTCATGAAGAATTGATTTTCAACAAGAAACTATACTGTGGGAACCTTTCTTGCCCTTTCTGTAATCAGGTTCTTATACCCTTTGTATACCTAGATGACATATATTAAACTATATAATCTTTCCTAAAGCACCTCATACTTCTCTATTTGCATGGACTTTCTCTTGTCTATGTTTTTTCTTGCTTAAGTTTACTCTTTGAGTTGTTTATTACTTGTCATTACCAATTATTATGTCTTATAAGAACCAACTCATGGGTTAACTCTTCAGTCACTAGCTCAGACAAGCATAGCATGACCAGATGCTTAGCTCTCATAGCATATGAAGCCACTTTAGTCAATTTCCATCTTATTACAGTAGGTGTTGATATAGGGAAGAAAGAAAATAATAACATTTTCTGCAATCTCCACTATTCACAAAATAGATACCTAAAAATGGCTTTGCAACTAAGAGTTAGTCTAGGATTTAGGATATATTTCTTTGTATTTATCATTTATTAAATTTTGTATTATTAAAGCAATAATTATAACTATAGAATTTTTTAATACTGTAAGGATAGAAAATAGTAGTTTGCATTAAAAATAATTACTGAATCCTTAGCTATCAAATGACAATGAAAACAACCCTGAGATTCCATTTCACCCTAGGCAGACTGGACCCAACAGGGATGAATTTAGCCAAAATACCCAACAAAGTATATATAGAACTTGTAGAAAACACCTTCAGTAGATAGGCATGCCCCCCCGCCAGTTGAAGGATGGGGTCACGCACACAGCTCAAAATTTTTAACCTAGCATTGTTCCTGACCAAGGCAAAGACAGGGATAAAAAAAATGGAACAGAGACTGAAGGAAAGGCCATCCAGAGACCGCCCCACCTAGGGAACAATCCCATCCATAGACACCAAACCCTGACAGCGCTTTTTGAGAGATTCTGCCAGCACCTGACTAATATAAATGCAGATACTCACAGCCAACCATCAGACTGTGCCCAGGGACCCCAATAAAAGAGCTAAGGGAAGGACTGGAAGAGCCTAAGGGGATTGCAACCCCATAGGAAGAACAATATCAACTAACTGGACCACCCAGAGCTCCCAGGGACTAAA
>JADRCD010212682.1:5000-36976 GCA_019843815.1 Montemys delectorum
ATTTCATTCATTTACTCTCTTAGTTAAACATTCTCTGTCCTCAGGATCTACATTTACTGCACAGTAAATGTTTACTTTAGCTCAGCTTGGAATAAGGATGCCTGTGTGTGTGTGTGTGTGTGTGTGTGTGTGTGTGTGTGTTTTCCTCCTTGTAGCCAATTACTAAACAACCAACAAAGCATGAAGCATCTGGTAGTATCTTCTCTTGCACACCATCTGGCCTGGTTTCCCTAGCTTCTGCCCTTTGTCTGCCCTGTAAATGACAGATTAGTGGGGGACATCCTTTATAGTCGGAAATGGAGGTCAATAAAATTTGCACCAGTCTTTCCAATTTAGTATCATCCCAGTCAGGACATCCAAAAATAAAATTTGTTTCAAAAATAGAACCAGGAAAAGAAAAAAAAAAGTATTCAAAACAAACAATTAATCTTATGTCATTGATTCTATGAGAAAACTTATTTAAAAGAAAAAAAAAGAAAGAAAAACTCCACAGATCCTCATTCAGGTGCAATGATTTTGTTGGTAGAAGAAAGCAGAACAAAAATAGTAAGTCAAGAGTCCAGCATGATAAAGGACGCCTCAGAGCAAAACAGGAAGCTGCTTAATGGAAAGAATAGTTGATCTCAGAGGAAGAGAGATACAAGAGGGCATCCCTGGATGTGAAGGTTTTGAATCCCTAAACTGTGGCGACACTGGCCAGATTTGAAATGTATACAATGTACTTTTACTGTGTCAGCCTACTAGCTTACCTTCCCAGGAAGAGAAAGAGGGCCTCAGATGCTGAATGATAAAGCATTTGGAAGGTCATATTGTAAGGAGAAATATATTAATTTAAGTTCTAATGCATGTACTCCTATGTACCAGTATTTATGTGTATACCTGCATGCATGTATATGCATGTGTGTGCAATTTCGTATTTTAATTGATTTCGGGTACAATTGGGCAGATACCCAAATCAATAGTATTTTTTCCCTAGTGTGAAAAAATACCTCTCTCTCTCTCTCTCTCTCTCTCTCTCTCTCTCTCTCTCTCTCACACACACACACACACACACACACACACACACACACACACACACACCAAACTCTTAAAGGCACACAAATACACCCTAAACTCTTAAAGCAACGTGTAGTGAGAATTCTGTAGACTAAAAAGGGGAAATCACCTTTTTAAATGTTTAATATTCCACATAATTAGTTTTTATGTCTAGTCAGAACCTGGGAACACAGCAATCCAGACCTGTCTCTTTCGAGAAAATTTCTCTTGGTGTATAAAATGCTGTATTCTAAAGCGTCTCTTCATTTAGCAGAGAGAATTCAAGACGTTTAGTACGTCAGTGATTTAAGCAAAAGTTCTTCAGTGAAGTGAAGGAGAGAGTGTGGGAGGCTGCTGCAAGGCAGGTTTTGTGCTTCAGTTGTGTTGTTCCCTCACAGGAGAGAAAACAGATTCTGGAGTGACTTGAGGACTTGCTCAAGACTGAGTCAGTGCCCTAAGTGGAAGAGCTAACTGGTTTCACTGCCGTGCTGGGATCAAGTCCTGAGCTACACCTGCAGATGAACTACGCATCTTAAAGGAGTGATGATACCTCATTAATACTTTGGAAGCCCTTCCTTTCTGTAAGACCCAAAGATGTGTTTCTGGTGTCCTCTGGGAGCCTTCTTAGGGACAGTGACAGATTCGCTTGAATGCTGGGACATTCAGGAGATGAATCTAGTACTAAGACTTTTGGGATCGAAAGGGTTGTTTTGTACCACTCCTTGCTGTTATTTTCCCAGACTGTAGGCTGCTTCCTCTAAGCTAGTCCCTAGAAGGCTCTGCCTCCACTCGATTTGGAGGTAGGCATTGAGACTGAGGTTACAGACCCAGCTGCTGTCCCTGGGGACGGGAAGGGCATCTTGTGGAGTCCCCCTAGTTAAAGAGGGAAAGCAGAACAGGAGGTGGCTGACACGTAGAGGTCCCACCAGGCTTCCTGAGCTGTGATCCAGATCCTCTTCTTGCCAAGGCTCTGTGGACGAGCTGGCCATTTGGCCCAGAGCCAGAAGGCTTGTAGCCAAAGGGCACTAAATCAAAGTGAAAAAGAGGTGACATTTTAAAAGCAAAAGACATTTCTTGTTTGTTTGTTTTAGATGGCAGAGAGAGTTAATGTAATGGAAAAAGCAGAAGATGTGAGAAAAACCCTGCCCAGCATAAAGCTATTTGTTTGTGAAAGCAATTATACAATGCCGGTCCGTGTTTCTCTGGCTGAAGATGCTCAGGAGCACACCTGTTGGGTTTTGGTGAGAACTGGTGACCCAGGTCATTCATAATCTTCACCAGGTGGTTCAATTTTTTTTTTCTCATTTGTCCTAACTCAAGATTGGATCTCTCTGTTCTTGGTGAGTTTTACCAATTGGACCTTCTTACATGGCAAAGTATTTCTATAGTCTTACTTCCCACAACCAACCCAGAACAGTTTGGCCCTCACGCCTAGGAAAAGGTGCTTGGGGAAGTTGGGTCTAGGCCTCAGGAACAATGTTTTTGAAATACAAATCATGGGGTACATTTCCACAGAAGGGAGTGGACACCGAGACATTTGCTTGATGCTGTGATTATAGTTACAACCTTTTATTAAATACAATGTGTTTCAGGAACATGAAAATACACTTAAGATAAACCAGAACACTTATATTTACAAGGGAAAAATACCAAGAGACCAAAGCATAGATTGGAAAGCAACGTGATGAAGTGGAAAGAATGCTAGTCTATTGTTTCTTTAAATTTATTAGCACTCTTAATGAACTTCTGTTTGTGCCAGGCACTGAGGTTGCAAAGATGAAAGATAACCTTTCTCATCCATAGAGACTTATCATACACACACATACACACACACACACACACACACACACACACACACACACAGCCCATAAGAAACTCTAGGAAGGGCCTTGGCAGAGGGAAACTTTGTGAACTAAAGGATTAAGAAGAGCGTGAGCCAGGGATGGAGAAGAGTTGTCAGTAAAGCTTTCTGAAGCAGACATCTTAAGATGTCTCTGAGGTGGTGGATGAAGAGTCTCTGAAAGGTAGAACGGGATGAAGCCAGACCAGGCGGGGGAGGAAAGGATCAGACGGGACAAAGAGACTCTGAAAAGCTTGGTTGTTGGCAGAGCACGAGCACACAGGCAACTACTGTAAACTTGGTTGGCTAGCGTAGGTGCCACTATGGGAAGGTGCTGTCTTGGAGGGTCTGAGTACCCACAAGAGCTGGGCCTTTTTGACGGGTTAGAAGCCAGCTCCATATTCGAGCACCAGTATTCTGCACTACATCTAAGGTGGTACTCCTGGCCTAGAAGAGTCTGAAGAGCACTTGAGGCCTCTACAAACCATTTGCGTGCAATGTGACGGAAGCCCGTGGGCTCCTGTGGCAAGGGCGTGCTCAAGGTTTCTCATTTCTCCCTTCTTACAATGCTTTAGGACTCCTTGTTGCTGGCTAAAGTGCAAAACCATGAAGTCCTGGATTTGAAACAGTTGCCATAGGAATGGAAGATCAGGCCAGTTTCTAGGGGGGGGGCTGTCTGTCAGGATAGGATTTGAGAATTTGTTATCTGATTGCACGGGAGGGGGGCGGTGTGTGTTGGTAAAAGTGACTCTCATAGTCTGATGTGTGGATGTATCACAGTTCCTACACCCAGTTCCAAGGCAAATTACAGCTAGATTTGGGGAGCTGAGATCCTATACAGCTGAACTCCTCGCTCCAGTGAAGGTAAGACTGGATCTTGTGGGTGAAGGTAACATATTCTAAGTCCAGGTTCTCAGCCTCAGCTGCAGATAACCTGCCTTAATAATTCTTTGTTATTATTGTGTGTGGTGGTGGGACTGCAGAAAGCCGATATTTAGCAGCATCCCTTGCTTCATTCAGCCTGAGCATCATAGCAGAGGTACAAATGAACTATTTCAAGTCGTCATCAATTACTCGTGCATAGACTGGGAGCCCCTGAGCTAGCGGCCACAGCTCTGGTTTCAGGTGAGATTCACCCAGTGCAGCGGGAACTACCTAGTGATGCCTGGCCAGACTGATTATACGTCCATGCTAGCTGTAGGTTGGAAACAGCAGTCACAGAAGCAAGACTAGACAGGAAAGCAAAGAGAGGAGCAGCCCAGGGCAGAGTTGAAATGGGGGGGGGGGGGGGGAAGATAAGACTCAGATTCAAATGTTGATGAAGATAGATAAGCCTGGAAGTATTGAAAAAGGAAGGTTCACTTTGGTATTCTTGGCCATTGACAAATCACATGACCTTGGGCTCATCAGATATATTTTAGTGTTTGTCTTTTCTGCCTCTATCAGTTCTGATAACTGCTACTCTGTCTTAAGGGTCGAGGAAAAGTGAGATAAAGAAGTGCAGAAGGAAGTTGTACAGTATTGAACACATACATACCCCGAGGGGTTTTAAAAAAATTTGAATAAACTTAGTTTGAGCACAGTTTTTTCTTTTTTTTTTTTTTAAAAACAGGCTGAATTTTGTAACAGCATGGCAAAGAGTAATTTTTAAAAAGAAAGATCCAAAGCATAAACCGTAATGGATAACATCCTGGTTATTTAGGAGTTAAAATTTGGGGGCTGGGGATGTAGCCCAGTGGCAGCAGAACTTTCCTAGCATGCACAAAGAAGCCTTAGGCTCAGCACTGTATTAAAATAAAAAAAAAAAAAAAAAAGAAACAAAGCAAGGAAACAAAACCCACCAGGAGTTTAAAATCTTTAATATAAAATATACTATCAATAACATCCGGAAGATTGGAAGCACATTGGAGAGCATTTAATTGATACAGCTGTAGCATAGAGACTACAGAATAAACTAGAAATCATTTAGAACTGCCCTCCCCCCCACCCCAAAAACACACACACAAGGAAAAAGACTATAGATAGGCAAGCTACAGCAGATGAAGCTGGAGTGACCAGAACCCACTTCACACCTCATTCACCAGGCAAATGCACACTGGAACTACAATTTCTACCTAGTTCTGGGTAGGCAAAACATTCAAGGCTGATCCATGAGAGCTCTAAGACTGTGAGGACTAAGAGTCTGCTACTGCTGACTAGGGTAGGCTTGATGAGCAACTTCGTAATGCTTAGTCAAGTTGAAAATGCCTAAGCCTCCACTAGAATAACTGTACTCCTATGCAAGGTATACGAAAGAAATGATATAGGATGTGAGTGGAATTTGAAGGTGAGTAACTGGAAATCTTTGTAGGCAGCTATGAATAGGAACAAAACATCCTGTCAGTACAGGAACAGAAACCTCATCTGGGTCATGAGTAGAGAATATGAAGGGCGCTGCTTTTCTAGCGAGGCAGTGTTAACACTCGGCTGGGGTGTGGATTTATAGGAACGAATTAACTCAAGGGGTCCAAAGGGAACCCCAACTCTACCCTTCTGGTTTTGTTTCTGTTTAATGATCTCTATATTAAACACAAAAATATTAAGTTTTGTCCCTGACCTCACAAATTTTCCTCATAATTTCAGTATGTTTTAAAATTTATCACAACAAATATATAAGGGCCAGTGAGATTGATCAGTCTATAAAGATGTTTGCCACAAAGTTTGATGATGTGAGTCCCAGTCCCAGAACTCACACTGTAAAGAGAAGTGATTTCCTGCAGGTTGTACTCTTACTTTCCCATGTATGCCCTGGCTTGTGTTTTCATGTGTATGGGCACACATGCACGCAAATAAATAAGTATAACTAGTTAGAGGGTACAATGTGATAATTCTATCTTTTCCTCAAAATTCCTTGTTTGTTTAGTAAAAACATAAAAATACCTTCTGAACTATGGCACTGTCAATTTTTAAAGTAGAGTAAGCAATTATAATTAAATTATATTTCAAAGTTAAATTATAACCTAAAGTACAGTAAGTGGAAGTGCATTACTTGCTATTCTGCTTAGTAGTTTATTCTCTAGTTTAAATTCTAGTCCTTAGCAGTCTTTGCTTCAGGAAGAGGAAGCCAAGCTTGTTTCCATAGGTTTGAGGTGGAGCTCTCCATGAGGGCCGGTGTGGTGCGTATGCTCTTTTACGGGTGGGATGAAAACATGCTCACGGTCTTGACGATCACAAAAGTAGCATCTCTGTCCAAGTTTCCAGTGTGCAGCATTGCATGGCCACCACCAACTCTGCTAAAATATGCTGAGAGCCATTGTATTCTCTGATGTGATAGTTTTCTTTCCAAGGGATTTAAGGTATAATTCTGGTCACTTGTGTTAGATGATGAAGGTGTGTCATAGTTAAAAAATATTCATGGGGCATAGAACCTTCACAGAGCCAAGGACTTCTCTTCCCATTGATGACTGACTTGGCCATCCTCTATTATACACATGCTGCCAGAGCTATCAGTCCCACCATGTGTACTCTTTGGTTGGTGTTTTAGTCCCTGGGAGCTCTGAGGGTACTAGTTAGTTCATATTGTTGTTCGTCCTAAGGGGCTGCAAGCCCTTCATCTCCTTAGGTCCTTTCTCTAACTCCTTCATTGGGGATCCTGTACTCAGTCCAAGGCTAGGGTGCCTCTATGACTTTTTTAATATGTGCAAGATGGCACTGCTGTGGGCCAATTTCTGTGTCAGCATTATGTGCCCAAGATCTCCTTTACTGCAAGTGTGCCTGCTGGCATGAAGACCTTGACAAGGTCAGCTAAAGGAATCAAAACAATTACCTTCCCATTCAGGGGCAAATCTTCACTTACTACACTGAGATTATCACACGGGGAATGTTGTGACGGGGGAGGGAGGGACAGCAGCCCAGCCTCCTTACAGAAAGCCAGCATCATGGCTATGCCTCATTGTCAACTTGACTGCATGCAGAGTTAAATAAAACCTAAGCTGCTGATACTTTTGTGAGGGATTTTTTTTCTTAAGTCATTTGAAGCGAAAAGATCCACCTTTAGTTCAGGTCTTCTGAGGTGGGAAGACCTGGGCCACGCCCGCTGGCAGCCTACACAAAGGACCTGGAAGGAGAAAGCTTTTATTCTTTCCCTGTTTGCTTTCAGCCTTCACTGGCATTAGGACCTGCTTCTTCCAAACTCCAGCATTTACTGAAGACTAGCTGAGATATCCAGCCTCGTGGACTAAAAAACTACTGAATTCTTGGGCTTTCAATTGGTAGATAGCCATTATTGGACATGATATACCAGTCTATCAGTCTATCAGCCATTTTAATAAATTCCCTTTATATATTCATGGTACCAGTTCTCTTCCTTTAGGGAATCCCAACTAATACAGCTCGGATTGCTGTAACAGCATAAGGGTATTTGTAAGAAGAGAAAAACTCTGACTTTTTTTAAAAATATTAAATCATGTATGTGTGTGTCTCTTTGGACATGAGCTCAGTGTCTGGATAGGCCAGAGAGGGCAAATACCAGCAATTTGATAGCACATCTGAAAGCGATAGAACAAAAAGAAGCAAATTCACCCAAGAGGAGTCAAAGGCAGGAAATAATCAAACTCCGGGCTGAAATCAACCAAATAGAAACAAAAAGAACTATACAAAGAACCAACCAAACCAGGAGCAGTTTTTTTTTTCGAGAAAATCAACGAAATAGATAAACCCTTAGCCCAACTAACTAGAGGGCACAGGGACATTATCCTAATTAACAAGATCAGAAATGAAAAGGGAGACATAACAACACACACTGAGGAAATCCAAAATATCATGAGATTCTACTACAAAAGCCTATACTCAACAAAACTGGAAAACATGGATGAAATGGACAATTTTCTAGACAGATACGAGGTACCAAAGTTAAATCAAGATCAGATCAATGATCTAAGCAGTCCCATATCTGCTAATGAAATAGAAACAGTCATTAATAGTCTCCCAACTAAAAAAAGCCCAGGATCAGATGGGTTTACTGGAGAGTTTTATCAAACCTTCAAGGAAGACCTAATACCAATACTCCTCAAATTATTCCACAAAATAGAAACAGAGGGTACTCTACCCAATTTGTTCTATGAAACCACAATTACTCTTATACCTAAACCACATAAAGACCTAACAAAGAAAGAGAACTTCAGACTAATTTCCCTTATGAATATCGATGTAAAAATACTCAATAAAATTCTTGCAAATCGAATCCAAGAACACATCAAAATGATCATCCATCATGATCAAGTAGGCTTCATCCCAGGGATGCAGGGATGGTTCAATATTCAGAAATCCACCAACGTAATTCACTATATAAACAAACTCAAAGAAAAAAATATGATCATCTCATTAGATGCTGAGAAAGCATTTGACAAAATCCAACATCCCTTCATGATAAAAGTCTTGAAAAGATCAGGAATTCAAGGCCCATGCTTAGACATAGTAAAAGTAATCAATATATACAGCAAACCAACAGCCAACATAAACTAAATGGAGAGAAACTTGAAGCAATCCCACTAAAATCAGGGACTAGACAAGGCTGCCCACTCTCTCCCTACCTATTCAATATTGTACTTGAAGTCCTAGTCAGAGCAATTTAGACAACAAAAGGAGATGAAAGTGATACAAATTGGAAAGGAAGAAGTCAAATTATCACTATTTGCTGAAGATATGATAGTATACTTAAGTGACCCCCAAAATTCCACCAGAGAGCTCCTCAACCTGATAAACAACTTCAGCAAAGTAGTTGGATATAAAATTAACTCAAGGAAATCAGTGGGCTTCCTCTACACAAAGGAAAAACAGGCTGAGAAAGAAATTAGGGAAACAACACCCTTCACAATAGTTACAAATAATATAAAATATCTTGATGTGATTCTAACTAAGCAAGAAAAAGATCTGTTTGACAAGAACTTCAAGTCTCTGAAGAAGGAAATTGAAGAAGATCTCAGAAGGTGGAAAGATCTCCCATGCTTGTGGGTTGGCAGGATTAATATAGTAAAAATGGCCATCTTCCCGAAGGCAATCTACAGATTCAATGCAATCCCCAACAAAATTCCAATTCAATTCTTCATAGACTTAGGAAGAGCAATTTGAAAATTCATCTGGAATAACATAAAACCCAGGACAGCCAAAACTATTCTCAACAATAAAGGAACCTCTGGTGGAATCACAATCCTGGATGATGTATTACAAAGCTGTACTACAAAGCAATTGTGATAAAAACTGCATGATATTGGTACAGTGACAGACAGGTAGATCAATGGAATAGAACTGAAGACCCAGAAATGAACCCACACACCTATGGTCACTTGATCTGTGACAAAGGAGCTAAAACCACCCAGTGGAAAAAAGACAGCATTTTCAACAAATGTTGCTGGCTCAACTGGTGGTTGGCAGGTAGAAGAATGCAAATCGATCCATTCTTATCTCCTTGTACAAAGCTCAAGTCCAAGTGGATCAAGGACCTCCACATAAAACCAGATACACTGAAACTAATAGGAAAGAAAGTGGTGAAGAGCCTTGAGACCATAGGCACAGGGGGAAATTTCCTGAGCAGAACACCAATAGCTTACGCTCTTAGATCAAGAATTGACAAATGGGACCTCAAAAAATTACAAAGCTTCTGTAAGGCAAAGGACACTGTCAGTAGGACAAAATGACAACCAACAAATTGGGAAAAGGTCTTTACCAACCTTATATCTGATAGAGAGCTAATATCCAATATATACAAAGAACTCAAGAAGTTAGACTCCAGAGAACCAAATAACCCTATTAAAAATGGTGTACAGAGCTAAACAAAGAATTCTCAACTGACAAATACCGAATGGCTGGGAAACACCTAAAGAAATGTTCAACTTCCTTAGTCATCAGGGAAATGCAAATCAAAACAACCCTGAGATTCCATTTCATACCAGTCAGAATGTCTGGGATAAAAAACTCAGGTGACAGCAGATGCTGGAGAGGTTGTGGAGAAAGAGGAACACTCCTTCATAGCTGGTGGAATTGTGAGCTGGTACAACCACTCTGGAAATCAGTTTGGCGGTTCCCCCAGAAATTGGTCATAGTACTACCAGAGATCCTAGCTATACCACTCCTGGGCATATACCCAGTAGATGCTCCAACATGTAATAAGGACACATGCTCCACTATGTTCTTTGCAGCCTTATTTATAATAGCCAGAAACTGGAAACAACCCAGATGTCCCTCAACAGAGGAATGGATACAGAAAATGTGGTACATCTACATAATGGAGTACTACTCAGCTATTAAAAACAAGGAATTTATGAAATTCTTAGGGAAATGGATGGATCTGGAAAATATCATCCTGAGTGAGGTAACCCAATCACAAAAGAACACACATAGTATGCATTCTTTGATAAGTGGATAGTAGCCTAGAAGATCGGAATACACAAAGTACAATCTGCAAACCAAGAAACTCAAGAAGAAGGAAGATCAAAGTGTGGATACTTAGTTCCTTCGTAAAAGGGGAAACAAAATACCCATGGAAGGATTTTCAGAGACAAACTATGGAGCAGAGACTGAAAGAAGGACAATCCAGAGACTGATCCACCTGGGAATACTTCCCATATTCAATCATCAAATCCAGACACTATTGTGGATATTAGCAAGTGCTGGATGACAGAAGGCTGATATAGCTGTCTCCGGAGAGGCTCTGACAGTACCCAACTAATACAGAAGTAGAGGCTCACAGCCATCCATTGCACTTAGTACAAGGTTCCCAATGAAGGAACTAGAGAAAGGACCCAAGGAGCTGAAGGGTGTGCAGCCCCTTAGCTCATACGACAATATGAACTAACTAGTACCCTCAGAGCTCCCAGTGACTAAAACTCGAACCAAAGAGTAGACATGGGGGGACTCATGGCTCCAGCAGCATGTGTATAGCAGAGGATGACCAATTTGGTCGTCAGTGGGAAGAGAGGCCCTGTGAAGGTTCTATGCCCCAGTGTAGGGAAATGCCAGGGCCAGGAAGTCGGAGAGGGTGGGGTGGTGAGCAGGGGGAGGGGAGAGGGAACAGGGGATTGTTTTAGTTTTGGGTTTATTTTATTTTATTTTTTTCTTATTTTACTTAATTTTTCTTTTTTGTTTTGGAGGGGAACCTGGGAAAGGAGATATTGTAAATAAAGAAGACTTCTAATTAAAAAAAAAATCCTCACCATAATCTTAGTCAAAAGCAGTTAGCAAAAAGGCTAAATTAAAATTTTATTTACCTTTTTAACTATAATCTCAGGACATGGACAAAATGCAGGTCAGGGCTTTGCCATAGTGTGCCATGCACGATCTTAGCTCAGTTCCACCTAGGTCACCATGCCACCCTATGACTTCTTGCGAGCAGTTTCCCTCTGCAGTCAGTCCTGCCAGCCCCTGACTTCCGAAGCTCCACCACAATCACCCTGCAGTCTCTGTTTAAAGCATTCTAAGGTTTTTCTTGTCAGTATTTTCACACTATCGGTAGCATCCTCTACAAAACAGCTCCAAAGTCTCCTGAACTTTTTCAGTTGCAATCGCAGCAATCCTGATTGAAATTTTATGGATTCGTCATTTATTTCATTACTGCATCAGACCTTTATTTCCAAAGTCCAAATTTTGGGGAATCTTTATCTTCGTCCTTGTTCCCTGGGTCAGGGTTTTCCTTTACCCAGTAGTACATGTATATTAATTGCTTTTCTAATTATTTGATCAAGGTCCTTTGCCCATGTCTCTGTCCTCCATAGTTATTAAACTATAGCACAATCCTCTTACCTTTGGAGAGTATGGTGCTTGGCTGTTCATCCTGTGTTTGACATTTTGAGTTGTTTACAATATGAATGCAGATTTCCTTTGCTGGCTTCTGAAGGGAAGCAGATGTTTCACTGTCATGGTGTACAATATGACAGAAATTGCACTTCAGTATGAAAAGTTACCAGGGTTCCCTTTCAGCCTCTCCGGAGGTGGGCTTAGCCCACACAACAGTCTTCTCTGAGGCTCTAACCACTACCACTGCTACTGGATTTCTTCCTCCCTCTTCTGCTATTGCTGTATTTGTAGAGTCCCAGGAGCTGGGTCTAAGAGTTTAAATTCTGCTCCTGCCTCTCCATCACCACAACATCTCAGGTTTCTGGTCAGAATACTGTCTTGTAGGAGTTGCTGTTGGAACTTCAAGTGGTAAAAGCCTCTGGCAAGGCTCTATCACTTGCATGCAGACGGTCTTTTAAAGCTGGTTTTCAGTATGGGAAACATTTCTGAGATCAGCTCATGGTGCTGTATGTGTGGCTTACTGACTTTCCTGGGTACAGAATGGTGCAAAGTCAGGCGCTTGCTTTTTCCATTCATTGGAGATTATCTGTACATCTCACTGGGCTCTCCAGGCGGTGTGTGTGAAAGTGGGTTTACTGGGTCACATGACTTGTGATATAACTTTAGCTGTAGTAAATGTGCTTTATATTGCTAACAAAACAGATAGTTACAATTCCAACTACAGTGCATTTCTTTGCCTCAAAATGTAGAACTATGCATTTGCCTATTTATGGATCTAAAAGGAGGCATATGAATTTAGTGTATATTTTCTCAGTGGCTAGATGAACAGAGTTCTTTGTGATGGATTAGTGTTCCCCACAAATGCATTCATGAAGGTTTGATCCTCATTGGACCAAATGTGATATCATTGTGATATCATTGGAAGACGTAAAACCTTTAAGAGGTGGTGCCAAATGGAAGGTCTTTCTTTGAAAGGAATATTGGGATCTCAATCGCTATCTCCATCTCCCTGTCTTGAAGTTCTGCCTGCTTTACTGTGAACCTTTCACCATGATGCCCTGTTTTCCCATAGGCTCTCAAGGAATAGACCCAGTTGAACACAAACTGTGAGCCACAGTAGGCATCCTTCTTTTCAAGTTGACTATCTATTATATTTTGTTACAATGCTATACAACAAACAGTCATGTAATTAGAACCAAACAATATGAAGTCTTTTGAGTCTCTCTCTCTCTCTCTCTCTCTCTCTCTCTCTCTCTCTCTTGGTCCGCAAAACGAATTTCCAATATATCCATCTTGTTGAATAAATCAACATTTTATCCCTCTTTTCTTATTGTTGGCAAGTATTTAAATCTGTAGGTACCTCAGACTGCTTAGCCTGCAGACTAATGTTGTCCCCAGTTTGGGAGTATTATGAAGAAAACTGTTATGAACATGCAGAGAGATTTTAGGAGAACATTTTGTTCTCCATCCACTTTAGTAGATACCTAGACATGGGGTTTCTGGGTCAACTCTAAAATAAACTGTTAAACTGTTTCATTTGTACTCAGGCTAACAATGTAAGAGACTTCCTCTTCACTGCCCTCCAGGGTGGGACACCATCTTTTACATTTCAGCTCTTCAGGCAGGTATAAGTTACCTTTCCCAGTGCCTACTGGCATTGAGTTTCTTTTCCAATACTTTGCTTTCTTTATCTTTGTTCTAATGGCTAAGCTTTAACTGGTCTTTTGTATGTAACAGAAACCACAGAATGCCAGCAGGTTTTGTGCCAAACGAAGCCCCAATCTCCACTTCCATGGGGACACCTAGATGCTGCATCCTTCAGAAGGGACAGAAATTGTGTCCTCACATAGCAGAAGAGACAGTTGTGTCTTAGAACACTTTTGTTCGTGCCATGTTCCTTATATAAATGATAATCCTCTCGTTGTGGGTGAATACCTCACCACTGATCAGCTTTCAAAGTGTGGAAGTCTTTGTAGGTCTGTCTTGGGAATTGGGATGGCTTTGAAAGATGATATTATTAGTCAAACTGTGTGATATTATAGTTACAGGCCCTTTATTAGATATGGATAGAAAAAATATAGTTCTTTCATCCCATGACCTAATTTTTAATTGTCATAACGTCATCATTTACTGAGTGAAGGTTCTATGCCTTGTTTTAAGACTTCAAACCTCTAACCTTCTGAGTTTTCTTTTTTGGGGGTGGGGTGGGGTGGGGCAGACTCTCATGGCATCTCTCACAGTCTTCTAGCATCTTTTCAGCTTTGGTGCTAGGTCGGTAATCTCAACTGAACTTTGGTGATGTCTGAGAGGTATGCTGAGGTTCTTTTTCTGTGTGCATGGATGCCCACTGTTCCAGCAGCATTTGTTACATTGGGCTGTCTTTGTTCCTTTCCCCAAACGTAATTCATGTTATGGGTATGTTTCTGTGCTCTTTAATTTTATATATCTTTCACAGTATCTTGTGAGCTGTATAACTTTTGCTTTATAATATATCTTTGCAGGTGGGGAGAATGAGTTTCTCAACTCTGTTTTGCTCAGATTTGTTCTGGCTTTGTTTCTTTGTATCTTTTTCAGTTTCTTCCATTCCTTTGCTTTCTTTCTCTTTGTTTCTTTATTTTCTTCTTTCCTCCCTCCCTCTTTCCCTCTCTCCCTCCCTTCCTTCCTTCTTTCTTTCTTTCTCTCTTTCTTTTGGTTTTGTTTTTCAAGACAGAGTTTCTCTGCATTGCCTTAGCTAGCCTAGAACTGACTCTGTAGATGAGGCTGGTCTCTGTCTGCCTCTGTCTCCTGTGTGCTGGAATTAAAGGCGCTCCACCTCCCCGCCCATTCCCACCATGCTTACTGCTGCTTTATTCAGTTAGCATTCACAGTTAATTTGTCCATCCCTCCAAAGCTTTGCTGAAATTTTGATTTGTATTATACTGAGTACATCAACTGAAGAGAATGTGGATTTATTAACGTTATGGTCTGTATATGAAGCAGTCCCCCAAATCTCACACACTGAAGACTTGGTCTCTAGCAGGTATAAGTTTTCAGAGCTAGTTTCAGAGGTGGGGCCTGGTGGTTTCATGGTTTGAGTTGTTCCATAAGTAGTTTACTAAGGGCAAGCCTTAGGGAATATCCAGTCATTCCTTCTTCTTATCTCGTTTCCTCAGTCTCTTCCTTTTTTTTTATTCCACTTCCCTTTTTATGCTGTCTGTCTAGCATGAGTTGAGTAGCCTGTCCCACATACTTCCAGCACTATGATATTCTCTGCCATTCTGTGGGGCTAGATCAACAGAGACAACAATTAGGGACTAAAACCTCTGAAGTTATGGAATATTTATTTAGTTGTTTGTATTGGGTATTTTGTGAAGGAGATTTAAAATATGACTAGCATGCTTAATAATATTTACCCCTTGTAAGTGTTTTAGTTCTGAAGGAAAAGATCTAGTAGTTGGAAGCCAAGGAACACCATGAAGTCACACCCCATAACAGACCTCACACAAGACATTTATTGGGAGGGAGAAACCCAGGAGGCTGGCTGCCTCTTCTAGGGTGAGTAGGAGCAGAGAACTGAGCAGAAGTCAGGGTTTATAAAGTGTTTTTTTAGATACACAGATGTCTTCAGGGTTGCTATTTCCAGGGTGGGGATTGGTGGGATCTCAAGTCCTGAGCTTGGTCTTTTTACTCTGGAAGGTGGAGGCTGGCCCCAGCTGTTAGGGCAGTTAGAGTGTTTTCTGAATGGAACATGGTGATGGAAGGCCTTGAGTGGATTACACCTTTCTAACCATAAACTGCATATCAGTTTACGTCAATTTTCATTCCTTTCATTGCTTTTTAGTAAAGCACAAATTTAAATATTTAATTTTCAGTGTTACTGTGGTTGATAATATTTTGTGTATGTGCTCACATGCATGCATGTGTGTATATATGCTCATGAGCATGTGTATGTATATACGTATGGAAGTGCAAGCTCACTTATGTGAGTGAGGACATGCATGTGTCATAGCATGTATCTAGAGGTCATAGAATAGTTTTGGGTTTTTGGTTTTCTCCTTCCATGTAGACCAGAGTCTCTCTTTTGCCTTTCCTTGCTGTATATATTAGAGTAGCTGCTCCTGAGCGTCGGGGATTCTGCTGGTCTCTGAGATTACAGATGTGCACTGCTGTGCTTGACTTTACACGAGTTTTTGGAATTGGAACTCAGGTTTACTGGTGTCTGGCAAATGTTTTGCTCACTGAATCTTCTCTCTAGATGATCAAAAGAGCTAAACTCATTTCTTGCATAAGGGTCTTGGGCCCGACCTCCCTGTGTCCTCTATTCTTTGTCCAATACATAGGTGCATCCATGCGTGCGTGCCACAAGGTGGCGCTTTCAAAAAAGGTTTAACTCGTGATGTTTTGGACTCAACTAGAATTGAGAAAGAAAGGCAGACCATAGGAAGACAAATTCAGACGCCAGGGCTTTTGCAGTGATGTGTTAAGCATAGCAATAACATAAGACTGGCCCTTGGCCCTTTCTTGATTAGGATTGCTGTCCTACTCAGCAGGTGTGCAGCTGACGCAAAGCCATTGAAAATAATTGTTAGACTTGGTGCTACAGTAAAAAAAGGCTGGAGAAGAGCTGATGAAGGGGAACAGGAGGAAATGTGTAGGTTTGTCTTCACTGGTGTAGTGCATAATGAAGGGACTCTGGACAGCCTGAGCATGGTGAGCATGGCTCTCACAAGCTTTGCTCTTCTCCCCATTCCCTGTGCCTTGCTTAAAAATGTTAGATTACATTCCTAAAGCTAGCTACCAATGTCTAGTCCTTTATATGGCCATTTCCTCCTCCTGAGGCTGACTACCAAAGTCCAACTATCAGAGTATTAATGTCCAGCAATCAAAAGCCCCCTTTGACTCACCTAATCCCAATTAAAATGAAACAACTCATCCTAACACATGGTTTCCCCTTGTACCTTTATGAACTGTCATTTTCCTATGTGCCATGTCTGGCTGTCTAACCAGAGGCTGTCCTTTGTTCCCCACCAGCGCAAGTACCCCTTTCCTCTTCCCCTTCTTCCCTTTTTCCTCGCCCTGTATCTCCTTTATTCCCTGCCCTCTGTCCCTCTAGGGCAAATAAATCTCCTTTGTGCTGAGAACTTGGTCTTGGGGTCCTCAGCCAATACCATTACGTATACGTTGCATTGGATGCACTGCACTGGAACACTGAACGCTGGAAGAAGAGAGCTGGTGTGTATTGCAGACAGTGCCATAATGAACATAGCAGGGATGGCTACCACAGTGTCCTATCACCCAGCATGACTCAGTGTGTGTCTGAAGAATGCCAGCAGTCAAACTGTTGTTGATTGTCCAGATGAGCATCTTCAGACAGTTTCTGTCAAGTCAACTTTGTCATTAAGCATTGTGTTAATATACTATCCAACCTTCTCCCCCAGCTGAGGTTTTGCTTTCTGTAATCAATTGTGGTCCAAACATATTTAATGGAAGGGTCCAGAAATAAACAGCTCAGAAGTTTTCAGTTGCACACTGTTCTGAACTGCAATTCAAATTTATCTTTGTTGCATTCTGGTCCACCCCACCCCACCTGGAACATCATTCATTTCTATGTAATGCGGTGCATTCAGCACTTAGGAGTTCTCTGCAGGCAGCACTCACATGCACCAGGCTGGCTCTCGCAGTATCATGACACCTGTGCTCAAGTCATCTCTTATTTGCTTAATTATGTCCCCAAAGTGCAAAAGTGGTGATGATGTGAGCAATTTTGTTATAAAATGTTGTAACTGGCCATTTTTTGTTATTATAAATCTCTTACTGTGTACTTCATTAAAGCTATATCTAAATAGGAAAAAACCCACCACAGAATATGTGGAGTCGACCCTGTTCATGGTTTCAGGTATCTATTGGTCTGGGCTTGGTATGTATCTCCTCCAGTTAAGGGGGAACTGTTTGGAAATTTATAAAGCCAAACTGTTGATGAAGGAAACAAGAGGATCAATTTGCAATCTGTCATGAACTTCTTATTCTGTTGCCTGTCTACCTTTGAGCACAGCTACATTTCACAGGCTTGTCCATGTGTGTACTAAGGTCTTAAATACTTAAAATGAAAAATACATTAGAGGTACTCTACACTTAGATTCAGTGTTATGTGATGGTTAAGCACATCTTCTGGACCAGTGAAACATCACACTGTAGTCACTGTGCACTTAGATTTGGTGTTACATGATGGTTAAGTGTGTCCTTCTGGACCAGACAGCCCTAGTTTCCTCATCTGCTGTTGGGTAAGGATGTAAAGATTTGGCATGGTGGACATCAGACAGTGCCTTGAGACCTGTACTGGCTAGTTTTGTGTGTCAACTTGACACAGGCTGGAGTTATCACAGAGAAGTGAGCTTCAGTTGGGGAGGTGCCTCCATGAGATCCAGCTGTGGAGCATTTTCTCAATTAGTGATCAAGGGGGTAGGGCCCCTTGTGGGTGGTGCCATCCCTGGGCTGGAAGTCTTGGGTTCTATAAGAGAGCAGGCTGAGCAAGCCAGGAGAAGCAAGCCAGTAAGGAACATCCCTCCATGGCCTCTGCATCAGCTCCTGCTTCCTGACCTGCTCAAGTTCCAGTCCTGACTTCCTCTGGTGATGAACAGCCATGTGGAAGTAAGCTCAATAAACCCTTTCCTCCCCAACTTGCTTCTTGGTCATGATGTTTGTGCAGGAATAAAAACCTGACTAAGACAAGACCTATACTGTGATGTAGGACATGAAGCCCATACAGAAGCGAGTATAGATTGTTTCTCATCCCACCCAGGAAGAACCATTGCCATCCATCTTATAACAGTCAGACAGAGTGAAATAACTTCCTAAGACTAGACAGTTTCTAAGTGCCAGTTCTCTGGCTGAGAACCAGTTCTCTGGCTGTAAGTGTCCAATCAATGTTTATTACTACACTAGACTGCTATTTCAGGTAGAGGTAGACAAATGACTTAAGCCTTTCTTCTGAAGCATAATTAAGGATATAACTCATGCATGCATGCACACATAGACACAGACACACACACACACATGCATGCACGCACACACGCAGACACGCAAATGCCGTTGTAAATATAAATATGTATGAATATCTGTAACAGAATGTTGCTGAAATCCTGCTTGTACCCAAGTGCTGCTTGCTGTAGAGCTTTTAAATTTTCTTTTCTGTTTTTCAAAAGGAGCTAATCATTGCTGTGAGCTTATTCCAATTGCTCTAATAGTAAAGGCCTGGGTGGCTTGCACAGCAAATAGTTATTTCTCAAGTCTTACATCATGCGACTAGAATTAGGAGTTCTGTAAGGAATCTCTTTTGCCTGTCTCTCAAATTTGTTTTCACACAACAAAGGGTAAGAGAAATTTCTAGGGTCCTTTTACAAAAACCTTGATCCTTCACCCTTATGATCAGATCACCTTCTGAACAGCCCACTTCCCAGCATTATTACTCTGGAGATGAAGATATCAACACGTGAATGGCTTGTTCAAGTAAATGGCTAAGGATGGGCTATAACTCACTCCTTGAGGAAGGATATAACTGGAGAATCCATTGTTCAAAATGGTTTGGACCATAATGTTTGCTATTTCTGTGAGTTTTTCATATGTATATGTGTGTGCTTGTGTCTGTGTGCCTGTGTATGAAAATATATATGAAAATGTTTATTTTTGTGTGTATAGATATTTTACCTACCTGTGCACCACATGCATGCCTGGTTTCTGAGGAGGCCAGAAAAGGAGTCAGTCAGATCCCTAGGAATCTGGAGCCTTAGGCACTTGTGAGCCACTGTCTGGCCACTGGGACTTGAACTCAGGTCCTCTGGAAGAGCAATATATATGTGTATTATTGTACATATATCCATCTCAGTGGTTAGATTATGGTATATGTATATATATATTTTCATATATATATATTATATAACCACTATGTATATAATATATGATGAATATACAAATAATTAAAAGTTTGGGGTTTCGGACCTAAGTTTAAATGAGAATTAATTTGTCTCATATATACTATATATACACAGCCTGAGATAATTTTATAAAGTAAGTTTTGGTGTATCTGTGTTTGGACTAGGCCCCATCACTAGGTTAGGGAAGGTCAGGGTAGGTCATGTTTATCATTTTCTACCTATGCCACTATTTGTGCCTCCAGGAAGTTTGGATTTCAACTTTCTGGATTAAAGATACTCAACTTATATGAACAATTGTTCCTGCATTCCTTAGTTCTAATGTTCTCCGAGTTTCTTTAAAAAACCAATACAAACACAAACAAAAGCCTCTCAGCCAACCCTTTGGTCTGGGTCAGAAGACCAGGAAGCACTTCTTACCTTAACAGAGGTCAATGTGTGGAGCAAGAACATGTGATCAGGAAAACTGCCTCTGAGTTCCGCCAGGAATCT
The DNA here is from genome assembly GCA_019843815.1 of Montemys delectorum. NCBI lineage: Eukaryota > Metazoa > Chordata > Mammalia > Rodentia > Muridae > Montemys > Montemys delectorum. Next base: position 25,044 of record JADRCD010212682.1, read on the forward strand.
TGCAACCCCTCTCAGATGCATGTTCACAGGTAGCAAAAGATAAGAAACAGGTCCAGAGAGGCCAAAGTGGAAAGGGCCAGCAATTATTTAAAATGTTAGGAATATTTAATTACACTTAGGAAAAAAATGTCTGCTTGGAAATATTTTTAAGTATGTAAATCATGGCAATAGGTTGATAAAATTACTTTCAGGGCCAAATTGATCTTTGTCTGTTTGATAAAATGTTCACTTCACTAGAGTTTTTATGTTTTGGTGTCTAGAGTTAAATCTTGCAAAATTACTGTGACTGCCATTCCCTCTTGTGAGTGGGTGTGCAAAGCAGGCAGGAAACAGCCCCTCCCAGGGCAGGCAGAGGAGCGCTCAAGCTCAGTGCTTGTTGGCAGGCCTTTTGCCCAGCTTCAAAGGGATTGGAAGGGTGGTGACAGCCTCCAGCCTTGGAATGCAGACACTTTTCAGTGGAGGGCCAGGTTCAGCCCTGTGGAAAAGCCCCCGGTTCCTGGCGCTCTGAACTAATAGGAAATACTGGTCTGGTGCTCTCCCTCCCTTCCTGGCCCCTGTGAGATGCAAATCAAAGGAAGGGGGCAGAGAAATATCAGCCCAAGCCTTTCCAGATCTCCAAGAGCGGCAGCCATTCCCTGGGAAAGGTGGCTTCATCAGCAGTGTAGACACTGTGGTTGCGAGAGACGTGCTTTACTGATACAGCAGCAGCAGGAGTGTGGAGGAAGAAAAAGGAAGAAAGGAATCCAGCATCATGTAAAGCTTCATTTTGGAAATTGGGAGGAAAATAGGGCAGCTAAAACAAAATGGGAAGGCTGAAATCACAGATGCTTGGGAGAAGAGCTGGATACTTCTCATGAACCCCACAACTGGAACTTGAAAAGAAGATGCAGTGGTTAAAACAGAACTGTAATTTCTACCAGCTTTTAAAAACTTGGACATTTGGTGATGATTGAGAGTTGACGAGGCTTTGGGGGGTTATTGAATGTGCTGTGGTCTTGGATGTATTCATTCACCATCTCTGACTGAGTTTTGCTTGTAGAATATAGTTGAGAAATGTGTTAGTTGAGCCGTGGTGGCGCATGCCTTTAATCCCAGCACTTGGGAGGCAGAGGCAGGTGGATATCTAAGTTCGAGGCCAACATGGTCTACAGAGTGAGTTTCAGGACAGCCAGGGCTATACAGGAAAACTCTGTCTCGAACCACACACTCCTCCCAAAAAAAGAGAGAGAGGTCAAAGGGAAATGTGTTTTTGATAATTCCTTCAGTAAACTCAAACCTGCTAACGCAGTCTGTACACTTGTTTTTGTCTCTTTACACACAATAGGTGTACAATGATAATAATATCATCATCTTTCACTTTTGTGATTGAATATCAGGCTTTACATATATGACATGGGCTCTACCACTGATCCACACCGGAGTCCCTACAGTAGCTTCATTGAATAAAAGAAAAACACTGAGATCCTCTCGTCTACTCCTTTCTCACCTTGCAGGGTAAGATGGCTTACCCTGCCCTGAGTGGGAGCAGAAAGAACTCCAGAGGCAGCAGAGCAGCCCCAGGTTTCTGGTTGACCATCCATGGTTTAACCATCCTATACCATCCTTTTCTGCTAAACTGGCCAAGAAACGATGCTTCAAGAGGCAAAGTTCTTCTGTCTGAAGAAACTTCGCCTACTGTATGTTCTCTTTTATCGTAAGATATTTTCTGAATTGAAAATAAAACTGTACAGAATGCAACATTGTTCTAAATGAATAGAAGACCACAAAACAACAGCAGAATCCCAAATAACTGCATGAGAATATAGGCAAAGGACTTGTATTCAAGTCCTTTTCTCTCAAGACAATGTACAAGTGGCACACAGTGAGGTCAGAAATGATAAACATAATTGATCATTTTTTTAAAAAATGCAAACTGAGCCACCATCTCACGCTCAGGATGGCTGTCATTAAACGTTTCCACATGTCTGTAAGGATGTGAAGAAACTGGAATCTTTTTGCACTATTATTGGGGAGAAGGAATGGGAAATGGCCCTATACCTACAGAAAATATTGTAGAGATGCCTCAGAAATTAGAAATAGAGATACTATAGGCCAGCAAACTCACACATGAGTAAATCTACTAAGAGCCGAAGTTTGGAGTAGTATTATGCCTATGTACAATGTTGTTCCGCATAGTCAAGAAGCAAAAACAAAATGTAAGTGCATGACCACCTCGGCCCCCCCCCCTCTCTTTCCCCCTCTCTTTGTCTCTTTCTCTCTATAGATACATAAAATCTATATATCTACATATATCAATATGTATATATTTATAAACCTTCTCTCTATAGAGTAGAAAACTCTTCAGTCATAAAAAAGGACACTGTGTCATTTAGATCAGCTTCCAGGCTTCAGAGCATACTATGAACGCAGTAAACCAGACAGCAAAGGGCAGGTAAACAAACGATCCACTTATGTGTGGGATTTGAAGCAGTCAGGATCAGAGAGGTAGACAGCAGGATGGTGGATGCTGGGGATGGGAATGGAGAACAGGGGGAGGGGAGGATGTTATCCAAAGGGTATACTGTTGTACTTTTGTAGGCCAAGTAAGTTCTAGTTGTTTGCTGTACAAACATAGTATCTATAAACAGTAATAATATGTTTTGTGATTAAAATTTTCAGGAGCCTGAAGTGGAAGTGCCTGTCAGTAATACTAGTATTTGGGAGATAAAGGTAGGAGGATCAGGGGTTGAAGGCTAGCTTTGGCTATATAGCAAGCTCAAAGCTAGCCTAGGAAACATGCGATCCTATCTCAAAGAAGTTAACAGAGTATCCTGTGTAAGCTGGTCTCACAAAGATTCTCCCAAACCCAGTATGCTAGACATATTTATTATTTTTACTGTAGTAATGGTTTCATAGGTATAAGTATATATTGAAATATATCAAATTATATATATTACTTATTTGCAAATCCTTGTATATCAGGTATAACTTAGTAAAGACTTTGAGGTAAACAGGAACAAACAGCTGGGGACCTTGATCCAGGGGTCCAGATAACCAAAATCAAAATAATGGAGACTTTGAGAGGTAGGTATATTTATTCTGCTACAAGGTTTTTTCCCCCCACCTCCTGGGCTATCTACACTGCACGACATCTGCTTTGTGTAGCTCAAATATGTGTTTATATAGTTGTTAGGGAGTGTAATTGAAAGTTGAGAGAGCATTGTAAAATCCAAAAATTAATCTGTAAGTCCTACCTGCTCATGAACCATGTAATTTTCTGGAATATTGGGAATTATAGTTTTTGGGCAATAACAAAGTTTCATGGGAAAGTATTCTGGTTTAGGTTTGTCCTTATATACTCCTGCAACTCATACAAACCTCTGCAACACATGGCTCAAGGCCATTCTCAGATGGGGAATTCAGGGGAATGGCCCTGACTGAAGCCCATGTCTTTGTAGTACTTAATATGTAATAAAGCTTGCTTCAAATTTGGCCAGAAATGGTGAAGTTGGTTTTTCTGGTCAATCATCAGATTAACACATGAATATTCATAGTTCTCACTGCAGCGATCTGGCCTCTGAATTCTTGGAAGACAGAAGAAGCTGTCTTTTCCTAGGTTCTCAATTAAAGAAAGCAGGGCAGTTCAACCAGTTTGCTTATTTATAGGCTTATGACCCCAATTCTTTGAGTTCAACTAGATTACCATACAGTTCCCCAAAGAGCCACGGAAAGTAATTACTTCAAAACGAAAGAAAATGCTTCTTTGATTCCGTGCCACACTGTACGACATGCCACAAAAGATGGATTGAGTGTGCTATTTTTATGCGCTGTATCATTTATCTGCTGTAGTGTCAACATTCCTTACTCAGGAGAGGGCTGCTCTCATGGCCTTATAACAGCAGCCATGTATCCCAGCCTCGATCATTCTGTGCCAGTGCTTGCCTTGGGGTCATGTGAGGTGTTTGCTGTTGCTGTAGGAAACACTGTTGACCAGGCAAACACCACCTCTTAGCACCACAGACAGGACAGACTCATTAGCGAGCTCAGCCTTTGCCTCAGATTCTTCTCTTGATGCAACAGAGGGATTGCTGCATATGCTTGGGAAGTTGCAGGTAATCTATGGGTTTTATTTCTCCTTGCCTTTTTATTTTTTGGCAGGGAATAGTAGGTACATTACATTTTATAAATGGGCTTTAGCAAGGGAGGCTATCTGTAGACTTACTGCATGTAGAAGACTGCTGAGTGGTTTAGAGGGTCTGCCAAAGAAAGGCACAGAAGCAGCAATGATCGAGCTGCTGAGTGCTGGTCTTGGTTTTTATGGGAAATGGTAGTACTTATTTTTTTCTGTAAGGAATTTTTCTCTATGTATTTTAAATATATTCTGACTTTGAGAGAGTTTAGATAAATGTCGTCATGTGGAAGAGCATGTGGACTATGAGGGGGATTTGGGACACCCTAAAGATCTTACGGGCCTACTTGAGCGGGACAAACAGATGTAATTAGCTCTAGGTTCTCACTAATCCACTGGTATCTATGAATCACAGAGGTAAACACTGCAGCCACCCATGGTGGTGTGGACAGGTTGGATCTATGAGGACGGTCTGATAATGGATGAATATTTGAGGCTTAAGAAGGGCCAGGTCTAAGATATATGAAATGAGTACATAGAGGATCAAATTAGGGACACACTTAAAGTCCCTGCTTCCAATCTATAGAGGAGGTTTTATATAGCTTTGTGGTTTATAACTTGAATGATATTCATTTCTCATATTGGTATAGCAGTTTAAATGTCTAATTAATAATAATCAAGCCACAAACGTCTTTCAGTCTGCAGCAGTGTGTAGATTAAAAAAAAAAAAAACCCTCAGGGAATTACCAGTGGCTGTAGATGTGGGGTCAGAAGGCTGATTCAGATTGTCCCTCTGTCTTTCTGGATCAGGATCAGTGGAATACAATGAGATCTAAGTGATATGCTTTAGATTCTCACAAGGTCAAAAGGAAATTATTTTCATTTGAGTTCCTGGTATGGTGCCAACCATTGCACATGCCTTTGGAACACTGGAGTTGGGAGGAGTGTTAGGAATCCACTGAATCCTCAAAAGCCATCTCTGTGGATCTGGAACGTAGGGATGGTAGACACTGATTTGCTCTGTTCTCCTCTAGACTGTGGAGACAGGAGACACTTTTCCGGACCCATAACCTGTAGATGCTTATAGAGATGGCTGCTGATGGAAGCAGTCACACAGCAAAAGGATACGATGTTGGGCTGTATGTTGGTGAGCTACAGGACTCTTGACAGACAAAGAGTCTATCAGTTCAGCTGCAGCCTGAAAACAAGCTACATCAAAAAGCTTCTATAAATTGAGCTTCTTAGCAAACTCCAAATTCCTTATTTAATAAGTTTTCAGTTAATGGATCACTATTGTCACAAAAATGACATTCTATACCTCTCTACCTCTCTCCCTTTTTGGTGAAACACAGCTTACTCATAACATTATGCTGTAAACTCAGATAAAGAGTCAACAATGTGATTATTTAAATTACTTGCCATGGGCACCATAGCAATCAGTGTTTAGTTTCTGTTTATATTTATTTAGTAGCTTAGCTTCATGTAATAGCAACATAACATGAAAGCAGTGTTGCCCATAGAGACTGGTATTCTCAGTGGAGACCTGGACACTTTCAGGGCTGAAGAGTCCATCAGTGTAGTACAGGGCCACACTGGAGGTCATTGAACAGGCAGTGGCTAACTGGCCAAGTTCACAGACAAGATATTGCAGATGATGTCAACTGTGGTTTTTTAATTAGTGGTGTGAGCTGGTTTACTTTCACACTGGTTCCATTTATCTTGTATTTATCCACTCAAATTATTGTTTTAATACTTAATCTTTTTTCTTTAGTTAAAACATTTCTTACAGGCATATACCATAAACTGGACATATTCCTCCTGCACTGATGGTCAATGAATTTTACATACATGTCAAGTAAACAAAGCCTCACATTACATATTAAACAGAGGAAGAATCAATAATAAATATTGCTAAAGTAATCTGTAAGACAATAATTGATTGATGAATCTACTTTTCAATTTATTGTCGACCTGAAAATATGCAAATCAATACCATACCATTACATATGTAATTACTATACTCAGAGGGAGTTCTATGAAATAGAAGTAACAATAATCATGGCTGGGGAACATGGATTTAAGTTACACCAAATACCATTTTCCAACATGGTTACAGACCTAGGGGTATTTTAAATGTTTACAGGACAAAACAAAGTCATAACTCAAAAATATCAGCAGTGACAACATCAGGTCGGTGGGCTACCACAAACTGGGGAGTCTGGTATAGGCTACAGGTGATGTTCTTAGACTTTGGGTTCATGGAAACTAGTGGTGGGTTATTCAATTCTGAAAGGTTTACTTAATTATCCATAAGGTGTGAGACCAGAGTCAGAGATGGGCAAAGGGTTGCTTGCTACAAAGAAAGCTACATACACATCATTCAAGGTAATTTGATTCTGAATTAGAGCATTCTAATTTTCCACAACCATCATCTAATCAGTCAGTCAAACTTGTAGAAACTTCAGCACAGGTTTGATTTTTAATTTTCTAGCATTTTTAGTTCACAGTCCTTACAGTCAGAATGAAGAAGTTTTCTCCAAGCTAGAGTCAGGAGTATTCACATTACTCAAATGATCAGTACTCATTTCTTTTCATTATAGGGTTTTACTGTATAGCCCTACTGTATAGCATAGGTTTGCCTCCAATTCATAATCTTCCCATCTCAGACTTTTAAGTGCCAGGGGTACAGGTTTTTGCCACAATGCCTGGCTTCAATTTCTTCTTATAGTAGTATTCATTTGCAGAAGTAGTGAAAGTATGGTAACATCTTTGGGTTTTATAAACAATTGCATAATCCACATTTGAAGTTTCCTGGCAGATCAGAGGATACCGCCCTGAAGATATGATAAGATTCACCTATGGCAGAGAACATGGTCTCTGGAAAAAAATGAAGAGAAACATTTAAGTAACACAGACTTAGTCCAGCAGGCTACAGAGTGACTCCTACTAAGGCCGTGGCATGCTGAATCCCATGTGGAAGATTTCTAAGTGTTGTAGAACCTGAGCCCACAGGGACAAAATGGACTTGGTGAGGACTAAGGGTGCAAGGTTTCTGACTACATTCACCTCTAGGATCCATCTGCAGAATGTGAGGGAACCTACCTCCTCAGGAAGAAAGACACATGTGTAAGAAGGGCCAGCATTCACAGGTAGCATTTAGTTCTGTGGGCTTTGCACTCATTGGCATGTTCTTGTTTCCTTGGAAGGGAGCTTACTGTGACCCAACTTGGAGGACTTTTGGATGTCAAAAAATTTGACACACAAAGAAATTTGAGGCCCATCAAGGAGGCAGGCCCATCAAAGATCAACTGTGCAGTGTTTTCCTGCTTCACTATCACCAGTTACTGAGAGGTGGATCTGAATATGACTGGGAGCCCAGACTTGTCTCCTGCCTTGGTATAAATTTGTTTTTTGAGATAAGGTCTTCTTATGTAGCTCAGGTTGTGCTTGGACTTCTGATCCTCAGTCCTGTTTCCTAAGAACTTAGTTACCAGTATGCACCATTATATTCAGATCCTTATATACCTTTGTGTACTTAACATCTACTACTTGCAAGAGATAGATCAGTGTACAAGATTGGTATCTTTCTCTGTCAACAGAGACAGTCCTGGTTTACCAGGTGGCCACCCACAGTGGGTTAGCTGTGTTCAAATGTGTGTTACTTCAATATGTTGTTTTTGTCTTCAAGTAACTAATTTTTCTAATTAAAAATTATATTTTATGCACACATTCGTGTGTGTGTGTGTGTGTGTGTGTGTGTGTGTGTGTGTGTGTACCATGGTCTGTGTATGGAGGTCAGAAGATAACCTGTGGGACTTGGTTCTTTCCTTCCATCTGGGGATCAAACTTAAGTCATCAGGCTTGGCAGCAGATGTCTTTACTAACTGAGCCATCTCCTTTGGTCCAGTGATTTATTTTTCTGAACACTTACTTCCTTTTTTCCAGCATTAGTTATGGAACCTTGGACTTGTGCATCATAGGCAAACATCCTACCTGTGAGCTACTCAAAGCTATGAGAAGTTATTTCTGCATCTGATATCATGTTGAAGAATTGAGTAAGTGTTAGTCACTTCTTCCCTGGACAATGGAGCCCTCTGGGTGTAATACTAATGTGCTCATCTTGGCATTAAAAACCCCTACTATTAATAGAATCTTGAGTTTAAATAGCGGTATTTGGATATCTTCTACTACATTGCTTCTTACAGTATTCATTGTAACATAATGCTTTTTGTTTTTTCTTTTCTGTCATAAAGTGATGGCCCTTGATTAGGAGAATGACATGAGGTAGACCAGATGTCTCAAACTCACTTAGCTCAATCAGTCGTCACCTCTTTTTTGTCTAAAAAGAACGGGGCAGAGAAGCTTCAGAGAGGCCTGAACTTTATTTTCCATTTAGACTTTCCAAAGCAAATAGAGCTGAGGTGTCCATATCTGCTGGCTGCATTGGGTCTACAGTGTGAATGTGTGGATTTAACCTTTAAGGAGGTGGGCACTATTACTGTGAAGAGAAAGGAAACTCAAACTGTCAGTGTTTTGTCTTTATTATTGAGCCTCCCTCTAAAGTCCAACAAAACAATCACAACAAACCTCCCAGCCTTGAGAGACTGAGAATTCAAGAATAACTCAGATCTTGGGTGATGCTTAAGAAACAGCTCTCCACATGAAACTGGAGGGACTAGCTCTCAGAACAGCAGTCTTGCCTTAGTTCAAGGTTAGATAAGAGATGGTTGTAGAATTTGGCTTTTGAAAAAACAAGTTGCACTTAACAAGGCCTATGAGGTAAAGAGTAGATTTTGCAGTAATGTGCAGTAGGGTCAGACAATATAATAGGTATCCAGATGTGAGAACCAGACACACACAAAGGCTTTGAAGTGATCCTCATCACCTGTCTATGTAGGCTAAGGCTGGTGAGGCTAGTGGAGACTTTTGATCTAAGATTCCCAGGGTGTACACAGGTGAGAAAAATGGTGCCTTGGATCATTTAAAGTCACTTTATAAAGTTTTACTTTAAAATTTGAGGTTATGTTAATTGTTCAGTTATCCACTGGTTCAGAAGAAGCCACTCCAGACATAGATTTAAAAATAGCCATCATAAAACAGAAGCCTGCTATTTCTCACTAGCTGTGCATTCTGGGCTGACTCCCTAGAAATGAAAAAAAAATAGTGTGTTCAGCCACTCAGCCTGCTGTTGAGGCGCTAGTACTTAGTGCTTGGTGTTTTGCATCTGTCCTCCTTTGAGGTTTTAAATCAGTATTCATTACTACCACAAGCTTCTCCATCCAGGTTCCCCTTGAAGGAGGTTTCCACAAATCATTCTGTAGCTTTCACTGAAGTCAAATACAGAACTTGTGCCAACCCAGACATCTCAGAAGCCATTTTTAGACATCACCATCAGTAACTTTTCCGTGGCCACAGCTGTTCAAACATGAATGTGGTGCTAGGCTAATGAGTCCTCTACTGGTAGATGATGTAGATACAGAGGATTGCCAAGTCCTTGTATTGCTTGTTACCCATCCCAAGGAATGATGAGAAAATGAAGAAATGACAGACATATATCCAAAAAAGCTAGGATTGATTAGTCTAGGGTCTCTGATGGAGGAGTTAAAGCAATCTAGAAGCTCAGCTTGTTTGTTCTATACAATTGAATAGGGAGATGAGGCTATTGTATGAAGCTGAACAAAGAGAGTTATTATAGGTGAACAAGGACATAAGGTTGTTATATAGAGCTGAACAAGGAGGAGGCAGGCTTAGCTAATTTCAGTAGGGAGTGTCTGGAGAGGATCAATCTTCAGGCTGTAATTTGTTTGAGGGAAGATTGTTATGGTGGACATTTTCTACACATACTGTCAGCATTTGCATGTGGTCTTGAAGAAGGCTTCTCCATACTTCTGAGCCTAGTTTGGGGCAGGTGTTGACACTTGTGTGGGGCTGAGGCTCTGGAGTCCTTGACAAGGTTGTGCCCATGTCTATGATTCTACTGCATAAAGGGATGACTCAGGGTTTCCATCTCTGTAATGAAATACCATGTCCAAAAAGCAAGTTGGAGAGGAAAGCCAGGGCAGGAACCAAACAGGGCAGCAACCTGGAGGAAGGAGCTGATGCAGATGACATAGAGGAGTGCTGCTTATTAGCTTATTCAGATAGCTTTCTCATAGAATCCTGGACCACCAGAGCAGGGATGGAATCATACAGAATGGGATGAGCCCTCTTCCATCAGTCACTAATTAAGAAAATGCTCTACAGGCTTGCCTGCAGCCTGATATAATTTTATGGAGGTGTGTTCTCAACCAAGACTCCCACCTCTCTGATGATTCTAGCTTGTGTCAAGTTGACATAAAATTAGCCAGGACAGAGGACATTGTCCTTATGTAAAGAGTCCCAATTTTCTTGTTCCCTGATGTAGCTATGCTGCTGAAATGGAGACCACCTCAATGGGTTCTGGAAAATTCACTGACTTAATAGCAAGCATGAGGAATGTCTGATTCCAAAGAGGGAGCGAGTTTTTTTTTCTACGAAAGTGAGACAGCAGAGAGAGCAATGTGCCGCTTTCTCAGCATTCTTTAATTGCTGATTTAGAAGATTCCTAGCCTGCCTATGTGCTAGTTACAGATCTCAGGGAGAAAGAAGAAAACATTTCTACGCCAAGCTCATCTTGTCTAATACTTGTAAGCAGCCTATGGCAGCTGCTGGCTTAAGAAGCATCATTACCAGCCACAGAAGTTCTCTCTTCTGCTTCTTTTGGCAACCTGATTTACATGGGGCCCTTCTCATGATTCAAATACATTTACCAAAGATATATTAGTCACCAGAAAAATCATTGCTGGAAATGTTTTAAAAAGTGCTAACACATGAGATTCTAAGCCAGAGTTTCCCGCTTTAATTTTCAATATCAGGGTAATTAATTATCCTTGGTATACCTCCCTAGCAGATCTAACCTCAGCCCAAATGTTAGAAGTCTGAACATAAACTCTAAGAAGTAACTTATGTTTAGTGCAAGAGTTGAATCCTTTTCACTTTGTGGAGCTTCCTGGGTTCTAAATAAGGCTGCTCAGGGATGTGGTGGTTAGGCAGTTATCAGTGTGGGTAGTGCCATCAGTAGTCCATAATTAAATCCACAAACAGTTCTGAAGACCTAGTCTGATTAAATTGGTTGATGAAAATATATTTTAGATTTCATTGTAATGTTTCTTTAGAGTTGCCATCTACTATTCTAAAACTGTAAGATGAATTTGAAAATTCCTAATACAAATGAAAATGTTCCAAAGAGATTGGAAGCAGTAGCCTATTTTGATTTTCATGAAAGAGAAAAGTGCGATTGTATAATCTATTATCAGAATAATACTTATATGCTCAAAGTTAATAATCTCTGTGAACATATATCCTTTATTGCTTATGGAACTTAAAAAAGAGCAAATTATCAAATTCATGTTTCTCCAAGTTGTATCCTGGAGTCTACTTGTCGATTCTAGTTGTATTGAGTCAGTCTACTAAAGAAGTATTGTACCCATTAATAATGATGTGAAAATGAGTTTTTGTCAGATGCCAAACTTGATATCATTTAATCCTTAAAAGACTATTATAAGATATAATAACAATAGCTACTACTTTTTGTACCTAGGCTAATTACCTAGGTACAAGACTGGAAGGTAGAAGGGAAGCTTGTTGAAGACATATCTGAGCCGGGCTGAATGTAACAAAGCTTATTTCAGCAAGAATAATGTTCAGAAATTGGACAGTGTTTCAGTTGATCTTTTCTTTTTTTGTTTTATTATTGTCTCAGTCAGGGTTTGTATTCCTGCACAAACATCATGACCAAGAAGCAAGT
>JADRCD010212682.1:36986-60585 GCA_019843815.1 Montemys delectorum
GCCTGCTCTCTTATAGAACTCAAGACTTCCAAGCCCAGAGATGGCACCACCCACAAGGGGTCCTACCCCCTTGATCACTAATTGAGAAAATGCCCCACAGCTGGATCTCATGGAGGCACTTCCCCAACTGAAGCTCCCTTCTCTGTGATAACTGCAGCCTGTGTCAAGTTGACACACAAAACTAGCCAGTACAATTATTATTATATTTATTTACACTTCAAATGTTATTCCACTTCCCAGTTTTCTCTCCATAATCTTCCCATGCCATCCACCTCACCCGGCTTCTATGAGGGTGCTCCCCCACCCACCAACACACTCCTGCCTCACTGCCCTAGCATTCCCTTATGCTGGAGCATTGAGTCTTCACAGGACCAAAGGCTTCCTTTCCCATTGATGCCAGATAAGGCAGTCCTCTGCTACATATGCAGCTGGAGCCACGGGTCCCTCTATGTATACTCTTTGGTTGGTAGTTTAGTACCTAGGAGCTCTTGTGAGTCTGGTTGGTTGATATTATTGTTATTTCTATGAGATTGCAAACACTTCATCTCCTTCCGTCCTTCCCCTAACTCCTGTGCTCAGTAGGAGGGTTGGCTGTGAGCATCCACATCTATATTGATCAAGCGCAGGCAGAGCTTCTCAGGGGACAGTTAGACCAGGCTCCTGTCAGCAAGCACTTCTTGGCATCAGTAATAGTGTCTTGGTCTATTGTCTGCAGATGAATCCCTAGGTGGGGCAGTCTCTGGATGGCCTTTCCCTCAGTCTCTGCTCTAATCTCTGTCCCTGCATTTCCTTTAGACAGGAACAATTCTGAGTGGCCCCACTTTTTAACCAGAGGCCATGCCTATCCACCGGTTACGTTCTCTACAGTGTCTATCTCCCTTTTGCTGGGTATTTTGACTAAAAAATACCTTACTTAGAAGGGGGTACAAAACAATCATGGGAGGTAGAAGGAGGGAGGGACCTGGGAGGGAGAGAGGAGTGGGAGGGAAAAGGGGAAGGCAGGATTCGGCATGGACGGGGATGGGGGCAGGGGAGTACAGAGGGCCAGGAAATTGAATGTAGACGGTTAGCAGTGGGGGGGGTGGGGAGCTGGGGGTAGCTACTAGAAAGTCCCAGATGCTAGGGAAGCAAGAGGTTCCCAGGACCCAACAGAGATGCCATTAGCCACTTAATCTTGAACACCCTCATTAGCCCATGTGGTGACAAAAGGCCTTAGAATGTCTCTGGTTGGGCTGCCTCAAGGAGCTATGTTGATGTTTGAGGGAGAGCTGCTCCTCTTCTGTCTCCTTTCCCCCACCCCCCCACCCCCCGCCTCACTCCTGCCTGGGCAGGCTGCAAAAGCTGGCCCTGGTGCTGTGGGTGCAGGGAAGCAGCCTTCGGCCAGGGTGGTGTGGGAGAGCTGGCTCCACCCTTCACCAGCTGCAGGAAAACAAGCCCACATCTTGCCCTGATGGCTCAGGTGAAGGAGAGCTGGTGGGCTGCACAACTTAACTACCACTCAAGCCCAGACTCAGGGCTTTGGCTTGGATCACCACCGTAACACCTACACTTTGAGTTGAAGCTACACTATCTCTTAACTGCTGGAATTTGTGAAGAGTCCTGCAGAACGGAAGGTTCAAGAACTTTATGACAAAGGGCATATGTGAGAAGAGTCCTGGTGAGGATCCAGTATTTTGTGTAGCAGAAACAGGAAACCTAAAACCAGACCAATGACTAATTGCAATGAACTGCAAGGAAAGCTGTTTGGGCCAAAGGGTGTACTGTGCGACACACTACAACACACCACAGCTTCCATAGCAAGATTTTGCTTCATTTTACTTTTATTTTTATTTCTTTATTTTGGGTGGGGGTTGCGAGGGTGGAAGGGAGATATGGAAGGATGGGATGATGAGTGGAAATATTCTCCATGATATGAAATTCACAAAGAATCAATAAAAAGTTAATGACAAAAACAAAACAAAACAAACAAACAAACAAAAGAATTCACTTAATTGGGGCTTACTTATAGTTTTAGCAGGTTAGTCTATGGCCATCATAGTGGGAAGTAGGCAGGCTTAGAGATGGAGTTGTACTTGAGAGCTTTATATAATGATCAGAAGGAGAAAGAGAGGGACAATGAGAGAGTGAGAGAGTGAGAGACAGACAGGCAGACAGAGAGGTAGAGCCTGTGCCTAGTGTGGGCTTTTGAAATTTCAAAACCCATGCCCAAAGATACAATGAAGCCACACTTCCCACTTTTTTCCCAAGCAGCTCTACAAGTAGAGATCAAGCATTTAAACATGTGAGCCTATGAAGGCTATTATCACTCAAGCCACCTTACCACGTGAGTCCAGATTGTGTCAAATTCATAATTCAAACCAACTATCACAACCCTTGTCAACTTGACATGTAAACATTCCACTTTTAATACATAGCTATCTTCTCCTTGACTCATGTTTATCTCAAAATGTAAAATACTGTCCATGTTCAAAAGTCACCATGGCCTTTAAATAGTATTATACTTTAAATATATAAAGCCTTTGAACTGTGAGCTCTTATAAACTAAAAAGCAAGCTTTATACTTCCAACATACAGAAACACAAATAATAATCATTCCTGTTTCAAAGGCAATGAATCAGAACATAGCAAAGTATAGTAAAACTAAAAGTAAGAGCTTAAATACCCAACTGAGCAGAGAAAACATTGTATCTGGTACATCCATATCGGGAATATGGGGCTTGAAAAGTAATCAGCTGGACTCCACAAAGCTTGGGCATCCCTACTCCTCCACCAGGCTGCTTGCCACACACATAGCTTCTTTCTTAGGCTGGCGTGGTAGCTAGTTTTATGTCATCTTGAGAAAGCTAGCAATCTGAGAGGAGTGAACCACATTTGAGAAAGTGCCTCCCTACAACTGATCTATAGACAAGTTTATAGGGCACTTTATTATTTAGCAACTTATGTGGGAGGGCCCAGATCATTGTGGGTATGCCATCTCTGGGCTGGTGGCCTGAGTTTCATAAGAAAGTAGGCCGAGCAAGGTATGAGAAGCAAAACACTAAGCAGTATCCCTCTATGACCTCTGTCTCAGCCCTTGTCTCCAGGCTCCTGCCCTTTGTGAGTTCCTGCCCTCGTTGATTTTGATGATGAACTGTTTTATGGAATTGTGAGTAAAATAAATCCTTTACTCCCAAAATTCCTTCTGGTTATGATGTTTCACTATAGTAATCGTAACCACAAATCAGCTGGCTTCCTCTATCCCTGTATTGCACCTGAGTAGACACCCACTGTCCAGATCTTTTTAGTATTTTGTAGTCTGCAGTGCAACATAGGCTTTACCTTCATAAATTCACAGCATGGCTTTCTGTAGGACGTCTTTGTAGGGACTTCTCCCTTGCCAAATAATGCCTGTCCTCCGGTTACTATCCATGATTACTTCAATCTCACACTATTCATGCCTTCAAAACCAGCAGGAGATGGGTGATTTTGCTAGGTTCTGCTGCCATTCTGAGATGAGGTCAACCTTCTTGGATCATGCCTTAGCACTAGCTTCTCTGCCTTGACCCCAAGGAAACACTTCTCCATTGCAGCAGCACAGGGCAGGAGATTTCCCTCTAACGGTGTTCATGCCTTTAAGAACGACAGATGCACAAAACCTTCACAAGGCCGAGGTCCTTTACTCCTATTGATGATCGAATTTGCAATCCTCTACTATATACCTGCTGCCAGTACATTCAATCCCACCCTGTAATGCCAGGGCCAATAAGTGGGAGAGGGTGGGGTGGCAGGCATGGGGAAGGGGGAGGCAAAAGGGGTTTGTTCTTGCTTTTGTTTGTTTGTTTGTTTGTTTGTTTTGGAGGGGAAGATGGGAAAGGGAAAATGTACATGTAAATAAAGAAAATACCTAATTAAAAAAATAAAATAAAATAAAATTAAAAAAAAAAAACCACAGATGCTTTCTTAGTGACAGTCTGAATGCTCTTTTGGGTTGAAATTTCCTCTATAAAACAAACTAGTCCATCCTTTTTTTTTTTTTTAACTTTTATTGCATTATGATGAGAAAAGTTACATGATTTCAATTTATCTGAATTTGTTAACATTTAAAAACATATTTTAAGTAAATAGAATTAAATCACATTCTTGTTTCCCTTTTGTACTCCAACTCCCCCCAGAGAGCCCCCTTCAATACCAACAATATCTTTTTTGTCATATTCCTTAAAATTTATAAAATATTATAACAATACAAATAAGTATTTAACAGTCTTATGTAGATGCTAATCTACAGCAATAGTGAAAATACATTTTTCTCAATATCAATTTTGAATAACTCCAAACATATTAACTGTATACTTCAAAATAATACATCACTACTGGTATTTTCCTAAATGAACATAAATATATAAAGTCTTTTTGTTTGTTTTGTATTTAATAGAGTTTAAAATCTTGGCTCTTACTGTGGCACGAATCCAAAATAAGAACAATTTTTAGACATTGGATTTCATGGTAATAAGGCTGTACTTCAATGACCCTCACAAAACCAAAGGATTTTTACCTCCATCATAGCTAAGCTGAGAGTTGACAGATATGATGCACCAAGAAATGAATTGTAGGCACAATTTTTGGATACAGATTTCCTGCTATGGTCAAAGCTATTTGACTTGAGTGAGTGACTTTATTCTCAGGCCACAGAGAACAGGTTACATTCATTTAAGAAATGGTATAGGTATTAAGATGGTCTATTCATAAAGTCATTCACCAACTGTTTCAATCAACAATGGTTCTGCTTGGAGGGTGGCACAGACATTAGGTGAGGGCAAGAATTTGGTTCATTAGCTGTAATAATTTGGAAAAGTATTCATCTCAGAGAAAGAGTAACATAAAGTCCTCTTTTCAAACTTGATACAAGAGTTACAAACATCAAGCAAAGCATTCAGTCTTACTTTTTGTAGTTCTCTTACAAGCCACCTCCCTAGTTAATCGTCTATGTTTCTTTTGGGTACATAAATACTTTTGAAATATATAAGCTGTTCTGAAACCATAGTATAGTGTAAAAACATGAAATAAACAATACTACTAGTAGAGAGGCTGAGATAGCAGGCACAAGATTTCAAGAACCTCATGTTGTACACAGCCAGACACTGTCACAAACAACAAGCTAAAATTATATATAGATTGTACAATATTGGACCTATTTCTCCAATTCCCAAATTAGAGAGATCATTGGATGACATTCAACAAATTTCTAGGTCCTCATATTATTGGATTTCAATCGATTAGGATATGTTGGTAATATTAATTTTCATATTAAGATATTAAGAAAAAGTAGTTGTCACTTCCTGTTGTTTTTGTTGTAAGAGGTGGAATTAGGTTTGTGTGGATTTGTTGAAAGATTACTTTCTTGCTTCTTCTAGGGTGTTGTTTTGTTCCTTATGTTGATGTTTTCCATCTATTGTCCTTTGTAGGGCTGGATTTGTAGAAAGATATTATGTAAATTTTGTTTTGTCATAGAATATCTTGTTTTCTCCATCTATGGTAATTGAGAGTTTTGTCGGGTATAGTAGCCTGGGCTGGCATTTGTGTTCTTGTAGGGTCTGTATGACATCTGCCCAGGATCTTCTAGCTTTCATAGTCTCTGGTGAGAAGGCTGGTGTAATTCTGATAGGCCGGCCTTTATATGTTACTTGACCTTTTTCCCTTACTGCTTTTAGTATTCTTTCTTTGTTTAGTGCATTTGGTGTTTTGATTATTATGTGATGGGAGGAATTTCTTTTCTGGTCCAGTCTATTTGAAGTTCTGTAGGCTTCTTGTATGTTCATGGGCATCTCTTTCTTTAGGTTAGGGAAGTTTTTTTCTATAATTTTGTTGAAGATATTTACTGGCCCATTACATTGGGAATCTTCATTCTCTTCTATACCTATTATCCTTAGGTTTGGTCTTCTCATTGTGTCCTGGATTCTTGGATGTTTTGGGTTAGGAGCTTTTTGCTTTTTGCATTTTCTTTGACTGTTGTGTCAATGTTTTCAATGGTATCTTCTGCCCCTGAGATTCTCTCTTCTATGTCTTGTATTTTGTTGGTGATTTTTGCATCTATGACTCCTGATTTCTTTCTTAGGTTTTGTATCTTCAGGATTTTCTCTCTTTCTGATTTCTTTATTGTTTCTATTTCCATTTTTATATTCTGGATGGTTTTGCTCATTTCCTTCACTTGTTTGATTGTGTTTTCCTGTAGTTCTTTAAGGGATTTTTGTGTTTCCTCTTGAAGGGCTTCTAGCTGTTTACCAGTGTTCTCCCGTATTTCTTTGAGGATGCATGTATGTGTTTCTTAAAGTCCTGTATCATCACTGTGAGAAGTGATTTTATATCTGAATCTTGCTTTTCCAGTGTAATGGTGTGTCCAGGACTTGCTATGGTGGGAGAATTGGGTTCTGATGATGCCAAGTGACCTCAGTTTGTGTTGTTTATTTTCTTAAGCTTGCCCCCCACCATCTGGTTATCTCTAGTGCTACCTGCCTTTGCTAAATCTGACTGGAGTCTGTCCTTCCTGTGATCCTGGTTGTGTCAGAACTCCTCAGAGTCAAGCTGTCTCTGTGATCCTGTGCTTCTGGGCTTGTTAGATCACTTGTGAGTGGAGTTTCCTCTGTGTGTTGTGGGACTGGCTGCAGAGCTTGTGCCCAAGGTCTGCTCAGGACACCAGCCCCAACAGACCAGAAGGAAACCGAGCCACTCTGCTGGCGGAGTTCCTGTGTGCCTGGTCCCACTGGTCCCAGTTACGCCCAGTGTTGGGACAGATGTTGGTTCCTCCTCACTTCTGATCCTGGATGTGTCAGAGCACCTGTGTCTGGGGTCCTGACTCAGCAGCTGCCACCATGCTCTGCCGGTTAGTAGAAGACAGGGACATGAAGGGCGTCTTTGAACCAGATATGCAGCAGGTCACACAGGATACCACAGACTTCAGACTTTGGTACCAGAGGACAAGGCTCTGTTCCTTTGGTGACTTCCTCTCCTGGACTACTCAATGTAATAACCAACTCGTAGTCTGTGGCTAGTCCATCCTTTTAAACCCCAGCTTCATTCAACTTTTTGGGATACAGTGAGAATCAAGCCATAATCTTAATCAAAATTTCACACAAATGGACAGTATATAACTTATTGATAGAATCCTCATTTACCTTCTGAGATATGACCTAGGTTTCTACTGTCTGAATTTCTGTCTTCTAAGCTTCCATTTAAGCTCTACTTCTAGCATTCATTCAATGACTATTTTAGCCCGAAGTTCCAAACTTTTTCACCCCGCTTACAAAACAGCTACAAAGGCTTAAAAGCCACATGATAATTTATCACAACAGCAACTCTGCTCCTTGTTCCAATTCCTATCTTAGTTTTCTTTCCTGTTGTGATAAAACACTCTATAAAGAAGAAACTCAAGAGAAAAGGTTGATTTACAATTCCAGGTTATACCCATAATTGTGGAAAGTTCAAGAGGTGTAAGAACTTGTTGCCAACAACTGATACACCCACAGTCAAGAACAGAGCACAGTTAATTAATGCGTAAATGTATCCACAAATACTATAATGAGCTAGAAATTTGTATTGATCTTTGTCTCCGTTGAACAAATGGTTTCAGAACCTTAATGAAACCATAGTATTGTAAGTCACAAAATCTCTGTCTTTCTCCTTCTTCAATATAGATTTTTTTTAAATGTATTTAGAAGCAAGGGAAATGAAACTATTTCTCAGATAGGTAGATTACGTTAGGTAACTTTCCAATTTTCTTTGTTTCAGTGCTCATTACTAAGGCTGGACTGGGCACAGTCAAACCACGTTTTAATTCTAAATCAGCTGGGAAGTATGGAAATCTGCCTTAGTATGTAGCTTAAGCACTGCTAATCTAGTCACCATAGCCTTTCTGTAGGAAACAGACACTGTGGCCTAAAGTGTCCAGATTTCCATTTCATATCTCAGTGGACACACAGCTGCAAATCAACGGCCTCAGACTGCCTAGTTTAACCTTGGGGAAGTCTTAACCTTCCCTTCAAGAAGAGAAAACTCAGCACGTGATGATGAGACCAGTCCCCACATTTTTTTTTTCTCTGTGAAGATCTGAGAAGCTGGAAAGTAGGAATAGTTTTAAAAGCTGAGCAGCCGGGAAGCACTAATGATTCTTCTTCCCAGGAGAGTCTATTCCTCTCTTGTCAAGACAAGTTTTATTTATGAAAAGTTTCAATTTTGTGACATGTTTACATGACATGGCTAGTCTTAGTCATTTCAGATTATATGCATTAGATCTAGGCATGAATTCTAAGACTGTCTTAAGGATTTTTGTAAAAAGTAACTGAGGACATCTGGTGCATAAGAACATGATTTTGATTTCATTTTCTTTTGTATTTATAGTCTTGCCATGCACCAAGGCTTTCCTCACACTCTTCAACTTCCTGCCTGAGCTTCCCATGTGGTGAGGCTACTGACATCCGCCACACATGATGACCTTTCTGACTGAGTAAAAACTTTATGTGGGTTTGGAGTCTTTGATATATCTATGATATGTTCTACAATCTAAGTGGGAGTCACTGAGTTTAGGGGGACTACTGTTTCTTTGTTGTTGTCATAATTAGGCAAGAGGTAAAAGCAATTGCTATAATGCCTGTCATGAAATGGTCCTAAGTAACTGGGGACATTGTTATATATTTTAGTGAACTATAAAGGTGGAAAACAAAATGTGTTTTAGACATTTCAAAGCCATTGCACTAATTTTTCCTGTGCAAACAGTGAGTGAAGGCCTTGAGTTCTCATGTACCAGTGATAGACTATAGGAGAATATCAATGTGACTTTGATGAAATTGCACCCTTCTTAAGTGAAAACTTCCTTCTAGTCCTCTATTTAGTATATAGGAGGTAAATTCAAAGAAGTTTTGGAACATGCTTGGAATTTGAAAATTTAGGCTGAAGATTTTTTTAGGATTGATGACAAGGGGCCAGAGCAGATAAAATGCCCCAAAGTAGAGACTCTTGGGTCATCTACTCTTAGCCTGGACAGCATGTGGCCATGATTATGGTCACAAGAAGAAGCCTTATGGTAGACCATGATTGTCAAACATTGTCCAGTTTGATGAGCAATTGACATCAAGGTTGACCATGTTAATTGAGCATGATATCAAGGTTGATTGAATACGAATGATGCCAAGATTGATATGACATTAGCTTAATTCAGCATGATATCAAGATTGACCAGTTTGATTGAGCAGTTGATGGTGGATAGAGGGGACAAGAATTGGATTTTTTAAAAAAAGGTAAAGCTAGGACTGAGGGAGACTGAGAAGGTCAACAATAGGTTTGAGTTTCAGAGTTAGGTTCAGAGTCTAGATAGTGGCAGAAAGCAAGATCTAGCAATTTAGTATGCTTTAAAGTTTAAAACAAGAAAACTTTTGTATTAAGATCATCCATAGAGGAAGGAGGACCTAGACAGAAGATTGTGCCTTTCACAATGGGAAAGGCACTAGACACTGATCTGATATTTTGACATATCCCTGATCTTCAGTACCTGTGCTACATTAGTAGATAGAGATGGGATTAGAGTCCTGATGTGGGTATGGGTGAGAGTACTCAGGAGAAACATCAGTAGCAGGCTCTGTAGAAGAAACAGTTTCTGGATAGAAAAATACCAGGCCTTTGACAAAAATCATCACCTCTTTGTGACAAAAGTCTTTGAGAGAGATAAATGGGACATACCTATACATATTACAGGTAGTTTACAGCAAGCTTATAATCAGCATCAGCTTAACTGGAGAGCAATTCAAAACAATTCCACTAAATAAGAATCAAGGCAAGGTTGTACACTCTCTTCGTACCTATTCAATATTGTATTTGATGTCTTAGTTAGCTAGAGCAATAAAACAACTAAAAGAGATCAAGGGTACACAAACAGGAAAAGAAGAAAACAAAACATCTTTATTTGTAGATGATATGATAGTATAAGTGACCCTAAAAATTCCACCAGGGAACTCCTACAGCTGATGATAAACATTTTCAGCAAAGTAGCTAGAAACAAAATTAACTCACAAAAATCGGTAGCTTTTTATGCAAATGACAATCTGAGAAAGAAATCAGGGAAACAGCATTTTTTTTTTACAATAGTTTCAAATAATATAAAATATCTTAGGGTAACTCAAACCAAAGAACTGAAAAACTTATATAATAAAAACTTCAAGACATTGAAGATGAAATCAAAGAAGATATCAGAAGATGAAAAAATCTCCCATGCTCGTGGATTGATTGGCAGGATTAATATAGTAAAAGAACTCATCCTACCAAAAACAAATTGCAGATTCAATGCAATCCCCATCAAAATTCCAACACAATTATTCACAGATCTTGAATGGACCATATTTGTTTTCATATACAAACAAGAAATCCAGGATTACTAAAACAGTGCTGAATAAAAAAATAAACTGAGGTATCACCATTCCTGATTTCATGTTGTACTACAGAGCTATAGTTACAAAACCAGCATGGTGTTGGTACAGAAACAAACACTTTAGTCAATGGAACTGAACACCCAGACATAAATTCACACAGCTATGGAACCTGGTTTTTGATAAAGAAGCTAGACATACACAATGGACAAAAGAAAGCATCTTAGCCCTGGCTGTCCTGGAACTCACTCTGTAGACCAGGCTGGTCTTGAACTCAAAGATCTGCCTGTCTCTGCCTCCCAAGTGCTAGGATTAAAGGCATGCGCCACCACTGCCAGGCAAAAGAAAGCATCTTAAACAAGTGATGCTGGTCAAACTGGACAGCTGCATGTAGAAAAATCCAAATAGATCCATACTAACCACCTGGCACAAAACTCAACTCCAAATGGTTCAAAGACATCAACATAAAACCAGGTACACTTAACCTGATAGAAGAGAACGTGGGAAACAGCTTTGAAGTTATTTTGTACAGAAAAGGAGTTTTTTAACAGAACATTATTAGCACAGGCACTAACACTAACATCAACAATTAAAAAATGAAGACTCAGGAAACTGAGAAGCATCTACATGGCAAAGGACACTGTCATTTGGACAAAGTGGCAGCCTAAAGAATGGGAAGAAATTTTTACCAACTACATATCAGGTAGAGGACTAACATTTGAAGCATATAAAGAACTTAAGAAACTAGATATTTAGAAAATAAATAGCACAATTAAAAATGGGTATTGATAGAAATAGAATTCTCAAAATAGGAAACTAAAATGACTGAGAAACTATTAAAGAAATGTTCAACATCCTTAGTCAACAAAATGTAAATCAAAACTACATTAAAATTGCATCTTATATCCATCACAATGGCTAAGACCAATAAAACAAGTGACAGCTCATGCTGGCAAGAATGTGGAGTAAGTGGAAGACTCATCCATGGTTGGTGAGAGTGCAAGCTTGCACAACCACTATGGAAATCAGTGTGGCAGTTCTGCAGGAAGATGAAAATTGATTCACCAAGATTGTACTCTTGGGTATTTACCCAAAGGATAATTCATCTACAGAGACACTTGCTCATAATGCTCATTAATACTCTACTCATAACAGCCAGAAATTGGAAACAACATAGAGGAATCTTCATGTACCTAGAGCATCTTTATGTATACCTTAATGTATCTAGAGTTTCTTTATGTACAATACCATGAGTAATTCAATAAAGTATTACTCAGCCATGAAAAAAATGAAACCTTGGGATTTGCAGGTAAATTGATGAAACAAGAAAAAAAAAGTAAGTTATATCAGACCCAGAAAGAGAAATACAGTATTTGCTTATATGTTGATATTAGCAGTTAAGTCAATGATCTAGAACCACAGAGGTTAAATATAGAGCAAGGGACTAGGAGGTACAGAAGGATCTCGTTAGGAAAAGCGAATAGAATAATTATCGATGGGGCTGTTGGGATTGGAGGATAAACTGGGGAAGAGGATGGAAGAGGGAGAGAGGGATTAGAGATGGAATACGAAGCTATTTGAGGTGGTTAGTATGGAAACCTAGTACAGTGGAAGCTTCCAGAATATATACATATATAAAGATGATCTAACTTAAATAGCCAAATAATGGGAAACACAGAATATCAACTGGATATCTCTTGTCATTGAATGAAGCTTCCATTCCAGAATTGGGTTACATCTAATTGAGTTGTTTGCCAAAGAGGTCCCATGATATCCCCAAACAAGCCAGGCTATTACTAAGACTATATAGGCTGCTCTTCACAAACTCATGGCAAGTCCTCATCCATTGCTGGAGACAATGCAACACAACTTATTGAGCACGAATAAGTCAGGTTAGTGTGTACATAGAGCTTTCATCAATACATTCTAGCATCTTTGGTACAGAAAGATATTTGCATTCTATTGAAAGAGAAATGTAAACACCAACCTAGCTATAAATCCTTGAACAATAGTATCCTGCCTGAAAGCCATTCTAGGGTAATGGTGGTACAAAGCTTGTAGAAGTGACCAGTCAATATCTGATTTGACCTAAGGCTGACTCCACAAAATGAAGTCCATGCTAAATATTGCTTGTGTGACCAAAAGCCTGAGACTAGATAGCCTAGGGACGTAGGGTAGACCCCAAAACTACTGTTCTTGAAATAGTAATAGTAAAAAGTGTAGCAATAAAAATGACTCTTATTAACATTCTGATCCACTTATAGACCAGTACCTTGCTCAGCCATCATTAGAAAAGTTTTCTCCTGCAACAGATGGGAACAAACACACAGACTTCATGCCCTGGAAAAGAAGTCTTCATAAAACCCTTTACCTGAGAAATAGGAGGAATACAAAGTGAAAGAACCAGAGGGTATGGAGGATGAAAACAAGGCCCTTTAAACCACCAAGAGCAATGCTCATGCTTACTCATGGAGACTGAATCGGGATGCACAGAACACGCATGAGTCTGCACTCATTTATATTAGTGTTGTTACGTGATTCCTGAGTGTGCAAGCATGTGGGTTTGTTTCTTAGGCCTGATTTTGGGCCCTTTTCCATCTGTTTGCTTGTTTTGTCCAACTCCAATGTGCTAGCTTTTGTTCTTTCTTACTATATTATATTGTATTTTTTTTTTTATTGTTCCTTAGAAGCCTGATTGTTTTCTATTGAGAGACAGAGATGGAGTGGATCTGCATGGGAGGGGAAGTGGAGAGGAGCTGGGAGGAGTAAAAGGAGGTGAAACCTAATCTTGAAGACTCTGCAGACTATTTAACAGACTGCTAATATCCGTTTCTGTATAAACCCTACAGTTAGATTTAGTTGCTTCTGGAGAAGAGCTGTTTTCAACAAGCTTCCAAGAACAAAGTCTGTTTATCTCTTATAATAAACATAGTGAGGTGGTGGCTAACATTAGTTCATCTGTTCAACCACTAATCAAGGACACACTTTTATTTTCCTGCTTGGACATCCTTAGTATGCTTTTATATTCGTGCTGTGTCCTCAGAGGGCTTCCAAGTATGGCTTCTTTTTTCTGTGCAGCAGGGGAGGGGAGATGACACCAGCTCAGCTGATTCCTTTTATCATAAAAATTTCTAAGAAACCTCCTGGTAGATGGCAACTGTGTGTGTGCATTAGAACCCTACTTCAGGATGACTGAGGGGTGAGCATTTGGTTTTCTAATACCAACGAAGAAGGAAGATTGAGAATGATTGTCAGTGAAAGTGATGGACAGTGCTTATCACATCATCAGTCTCTCTGTTGTGACAGTTACTGAGTAAATCAAGTTAGAAAGTTAGAAATAGGAAAGGGGTATTTGACTCATGGTTTTAGTTAAGGTTGCTCGGGGTAGCAGCCTGAGAGGAGGCTGGACATTATGGTGGAGAGATTGTGATAAAATAGGGTTGGACAAATCACAATGTCTGGAAAGCAATAGAGAGAAGGGACTTGGGACTTCCCTCCAAAGGCATGCCCACAATGACATCCCTTCCTTCTATAAGACTGCACCACTTTCTGATAGGACTATAAGCTAGTCCAAACTTTTGCACTTGACTCTTTTGAGGGTGGGTGGGCATTTCAGAACCTCATTTAGAATCTCTGGTATGAGTGTGGTGGTCTAGCCTGTAATCCAAGTAGGAGTGAGAAGGAGGAAGATTGTGAATTTGAGGCTAATCTGATTTACATACTGAGACTCTATGTTAATTAAAACCAACCAATAAAAACAAAAAATAACACAGAAAACAAGAAAGACTTTTTAGGAGTTAGAGTAGTGTTTGGTGAATATGTGATTTTGAAAAGTGGTTATTGATATATTGATCCTTATTAATGTCTGCAGATTCTTCAAAATGTATCTTCTCTTGTATTTATTCTACAACCACTATTTTATTACAGACCTCAGTGTATTATTAAAGACTCATTTTCGTCCTGTGTCTCTCATCAGTCTTTTCTAACAACTTCTGCTGTTGGTTTGTTAACCTGTATTCCATTTTTTCCTCCTCCTTCTCTTCCCCTCAGCCTCTTCCCCTGTAGTGATATTATAGTACACCCCAGCCTATGGTTAGACTTCCTTCTCTTAGTATTAACAGGCTTGTTACTTCCCTCATGCCAGCAATTTACTCGGTAATCACTCACAAGCCTAGCTAATCTCAGAGCCATCTGTTTATGCGCTGCTGATCTTGTGCGTGCAGGGAAATAAACTCACAGGAACAAGGACAGTGAGCTACAAATATCCTACAACACCAATGCCAAGAGGTTCAGTTGCTGTTGTGAAAAGGCAGAGCCAATCACTAATTACCACGAACCTGTGTTGGCAGCTCCAAGTAAAAATGGGCATAAATCAGTATCAAGCACGAGTTCTCTTTATACTGACCAGTCCACAGGGATGATGGTACAGGGACGGTTGAAGCCACCCCCACTCCCAATCATGTCCCAGGATCTACATTGTGTTTGGAAGATTCAAGTTTTGACTGTTGTAGGAGACAGAATCCCACTCTGTAAGATCTCATTGTTAGCAGCCAGCCTACATACATTCAGGCAGTGACTGGTGTGTGTTACCTTCCTCTGTTTTTCTGCCTCTATAGGTATTGCACTTTCTGTCACAAATGCATTACTATGTGATGCAGAACATATTTGAAAAGCCATAGGAACTAATTATGACACATACTGATTTATTTGATAAAAAATTCTTTAAACCATTTTGTATATTGCAACAGTACAAGCACAAATAAAATTATTATGGTGTCATAAAAGAAAGATTAAGAATTAAAATTCAAGCTTTGATCAAACTTCAGTGGATGATTATATAATCATTTCCTTCTTCCATTAGGATTCTTAGACGGAAAGACTTCAGAATTCCAAGGAAGTAAAAGACCACCAGAGGGCACTGTACTTATTTGAGTAGTTGCTCATTGGAGATAATCAATTGTAGGACCGAGAACCTTGGCTTATATGATTTAAACTAGGATTCAGAACTTTCCATTTAAAAATAAATTTAAAATATCATTTTTGAGCCAGGTGTGGAGGTGCATGTGTGCCTGTGATTTCATATTTAGGAAGTTCAGGAAGGAGGATCCTGGATTTAGCTATTGGCTGAACTGCATACTGAAATCCCATGCTAGCCTAGTATTAAGATCCTGTCTTATAAAACAAACAAACAAACAAACAAACAAAAACCCATCCAACCAAAGAAGAAAATGTTTAATAGTTTAAAACGCATTCTTCTATCTTGTTAATTTTCTGAAAGAATCAGCTCCTGGTTTTGTTGATTCTTTGTATAGTTATTTGTTTTTTGTTTTTTTGTTTTTTGTTTCTACTTGGTTGATTTAACCCCAGAGTTTGATTATTTCCTGCCATCTACTCCTCTTGGGTGTATTTGCTTCTTTCTGTTCTAGAACTTTCAGGTGTGCTGTCAGTCTGCTAGTCTGAAAGTATATTCTTTTGTTTTAGGATGAAATATTCTATAGATATCTGTTAAATCTATCTGGTTCATAACTTTCATTAGTTTCACTGTGTCTCTGTTTAGTTTCTGTTTCCATGATCTGTCCACTGATGAGAGTTGGGTGTTGAAGTCTGTCACTATTACTGTGTGAGGTGCAATATGTGGTTTGAGCTTTAGTAAAGTTTGTTTTATGAATGTGGGTGCCCTTACATTTGGAGCATAGATGTTAAGAATTGAGAGTTCATCTTGGTAGATTTTTTGACAGGTATGAAGTGTCCTTCCTTATCTCTTTTGATAACTTCTTGTTGAAAGTTGATTTTATTTGATATTATAAAGGCTCGTCAAGCTAACCAGAAGGTATAGAGACAGTATCCAAATTAACAAGATCAGAAATGAAATGGGACATATAACAAGAGAAACTGAGGAAATTAAAAAATCATCAGATCCTACTACAAAAGCCTATACTCAACAAACTGGAAAATCTGAATGATATGGACAATTTTCTAGACAGATACCAGGTGCCAAAGTTAAATCAGGATCAGATCAACCATCTAAACAGTCCCATAGCCCCTAAAGAAATAACAGCAGTTATTAAAAGTATTGCAACCAAAAAAAGCCCAGGACCAGATGGGTTTAATGCAGAATTCTATCAGATCTTCAAAGAAGATCTAATACCAATACTCCTCAAACTATTCTACAAAATAGAAACAGACGTAACACTACCTAATTCATTCTATGAAGCCACAATTACTCTCATACCTAAACCACAAAGAGATCTAACAAAGAAAGAAAACTTCAGACCAATTTCCCTTATGAATATCAATACAAAAATACTCAATAAAATTCTTGCAAACTGTATCCAAGAACACTTCAAAACGATCATCCATCATATTCAAGTAGGCTTCATCCCAGGGATGCAGGGATGGTTCAATATACTGAAATCCATCAACATAATCCACTATATAAACAAACTCAAAGAACAAATACACATGATCATCTCATGAGATGCTGAGAAAGCATTTGACAAAATTCAACATCCCTTCATGATAAAAGTCTTGGAAAAATCAGGAATTCAAGGCCCATACCTAAACATAGTAAAAGCAAACCAGTAGTCAACATCAAACTATATAGAGAGACACTTGAAGCAATCCTACTAAAATCAGGGACTAGACAAGGTTGCCAACTCTCTCCCTACCTATTCAGTATAGTACTTGGAGTCCTAGCTAAAGCAATTACACAACAAAAGGAGGTCAAAGGCATACAAATAGGAAAGGAAGAAGTCAAAATATCACTATTTTCAGATGATAGTATAGTATATTTAAAATTCCTTAAAAATTCTACCATAGAACTCCTACAGCTGCTAAACAACTTCAGCCAAGTGGTTGGATATAAAATTACTTCAAACAAATCAGTAGCCATCCTCTACTCAAAGGATAAACAAGCTGAGAAAGAAATTAGGGAAACAGCACCCTTAATAATAGTCACAAATAATATAAAATACCTTGGTGTGGCTCTAACTAAGCAAGTGAAAGGTCTGTATGACAAGAACTTCAAATCTCTGAAGAAAGAAATCAAAGAAGATCTCAGAAGATGGAAAGATCTCATATGCTCATGGATTGGCAGGATTATTATAGCACAAATGGCCATCTTGCCAAAGCAATCTACAGATTCAATGCAATCCCTACCAAAATTACAACTCAGTTCTTCATAGAGCTAGATAGCAATTTTCAAATTCATTTGGAATATCCAAAAATCCAGGATAGTAAGAACTATTCTCAATAATAGAAGAACTTCTTGGGGAATCACCATCTCTGACCTCAAGCTGTATTAAAGAGCAATAGTGATAAAAAAAAAAAACTGTATGGTATTCGTACAGAGACAGGCAGGTAGATCAATGGAATAGAATTGAAGACCCAGAAATGAACTCACATGCCTATGCTCACTTGATCTTTAACAAAGGCCATCCAGTGGGAAAAAAAGACAGCATTTTCAACAAATGGTGCTGGTTCAAATAGTAGTCAACATGTAGAAGAATGCAAATTGATCCATTCTTAACTCCTTGTACAAAGCTCAACCAAATAGATCAAGGACCTCCACATAAAACCAGATACACTGAAACTAATAGAAGAGAAAGTGGGAAAGAGACTCGAACATGTAGGCTCAGGGCAGAATTTCTTGAACAGAACACTGATGGTTAATGCTCTAAGATCAACAATAGACAAGTGGGACCTCATAAAATTACAAAGCTTTTGTAAGGCAAAGGACATTGTTAATAGGACAAAACAGTAACCAGCAGAGTGGGAAAAGATCTTTACTAACTGTATATCCAATAGAGGGCTAATATCCAATATATACCAAGAACTCAAGAAGTTAGTTTCCAGAGAATCAAATAACCCTATTAAAAATGGGGTACAGAGTTAAACAAAGAATTCTCAACTGAAGAATACTGAATGGCTGAGAAGCATCTAAAGAAATGTTCAACATCCTTAGTCATCAGGGAAATGCAAATTAAAAAAACCCCTTAGATTCTACTTCACACCAGTCAGAATGGCTAAGATCAAAAACTCAGGTAATAGCAGCTGCTGGTGAGGATGTGGAGAAAGGGGAACACTCCTTCATTGCTGGTGGGATTGTAAGCTGGTACAACCACTCTGGAAAGCAGTTTGGTGGTTCCTCAGAAAACTGGTCATAGAATTACCTGAGATCCCAGATATACCACACCGGGTCATATATACAAAAGATGCTCCAACATGTAACAAGGGCACATACTCCACTATGTTCATAGTAACCTTATTTATAATAGCCAGAGGCTGAAAAGAACCTTAACAGGGGAATAGATACAGAAAATGTGGTACATTTATATAATGGAGTACTATTCAGTTATTAAAAACAATGACTTCATGAAATCCTTAGGGAAATGTATGGATCTGGAGAATATCATCCTGAGTGAGGTAACCCAATCACAAAAGAACACACATGGTATGCACTCACTGATAAGTGGATATTAGCCCAGAAGCTTGGAATACCCAAGATACAATTCACTGACCACATGAAGCTCTAGAAGGAAGACCAAAATGTTGATGCTTTGGTCCTTCATAGAAGGGGGAAAAATACAGAGACAAAGTGTGGAACAGAGACTGAAGAAAAAGCCATCCAGAGACTATCCCATTTGGGGATCCATCCCATATGCAACTACCAAACCCAGACACTATTGCTGATGCCAAGAAGTAGTTGCTGACAGGAGCCTGACATAGTTGTCTCCTGAGAGGCTCTGCCAGAGCCTTACAAATGAAGAAGCAGATGCTCTCAGCAAATCATTGGACTGAGTGTGGGGTCCCCAATGGACAAGTTAGAGAAAGGACTGAAGGAGCTGAAGGGGTTTGCAACCTCATAGGAAGAACAACAATATCAATCAAACAGACACCTCCCTCCCCCCCAGAGCTCACAGGGACTAAACTACCAACCAAGGAGTATACCTACCCTTGGCTCCAGACACATATGTAGCAGAGGATGGCCTTGTCAAACATCAATGGGAAAAGAGGCTCTTGCTCCTGTGAAGGATCGATGCCCCAGTGTAGGGGAAAGTGAAGGCAGAGAGGTAGAGTGCGTGGGTGGGTAGGGGAACACCCTTATAGAAGCAGGGTTAGGAGAATGGGATCAGAGATTTCGCAGGGGCTGGGGGTGGACCGGGAAAGGTGATAACACTTGACATGTAAATAAAGAAAATATCCAAAACAGAAGTGTTCTTGGTTGATGTTCTAGTTTAATGAGACCCCATCTTGCTAAACAAAAACAACAAACAAACCTAAAGAAGAACGTTTTGGATATTTTAAAAAGTGTTCTTGGCTTATGTTATAGTTTTCTGGTAGAGCACTTGCCTAGGAGGAGTGAAGCCCTGGGCTGGGCCCACAGCTCTGTGAATAGCTGCATCCTTCAGAACCAAAACAAGCTGGTTACCTGTGACTGGAAGTAGCCACCGTCAGCTTCGCATATCGTAAATTCAGCTGTTTATTATTATTTTGAATTTATTTTAAATTATGTGTACCTGTGTGTTTAGGTTGGTATGCACATATGAGTGTGGGTACTCAAGGAGTCTCGAAAAGAGCATTGGATTCCCTGGGGTTGGAGTTACAGGAAGCTATGAACTGCCAGACGTGGGTGTTGGGAACTGAACCTGGTCTTACACAGTTGTGGCAAGCTCTCTTTACTGCGAAACCATTCTTCAGCTGTTTGTCACTGACGTTTAGGAGCCTAGAATTATAAAATTTTACAGCTGAAGTGAGAAAACAAAACCCAAAACAAAGCCAACCCTATAACAGAAAAGGAAAGCACTCCATGAAACCCTCTATCAGAAAAGGAAAGCACTCCGTGAGAGCAGCGGTGAGGCTTCATAGAGCTGCTGTTTGGAAAGAACGTCTCAACTCCATTCAAAAGTAGAGATGTGTCTCTTCCGGTCCCAGGCGGTGCGGGAGCCGCGGGTTACCGTGCATACATGGCCAAGTCCAAGAACCACACCACACACAACCAGTCCCGCAAATGGCACAGACATGGCATCAAGAAACCCCGGTCCCAAAGGTACGAATCTCTAAAGGGGGTTGACCCCAAGTTCCTGAGGAACATGCGCTTTGCCAAGAAACACAACAAGAAAGGCCTGAAGAAAATGCAGGCCAACAACGCAAAGGCAGTGAGTGCACGCGCACAGGCCATCAAGGCCCTGGTGAAGCCTCAGGCCATCAAGCCCAAGATGCCAAAGGGTCCCAGCCGCAAACTCAGCCGTCTGGCGTTCATCGCTCACCCCAAGCTTGGGAAGAAGATTCGAAGCTACACGGCTAAGGGTCAAAGGCTCTGCCAACCAAAGCCCAAGGTTCAAACAAAGGCAGGGGCCAAAGCTCCAGCTAAGGCCCAGGCTTCAGCTCCAGCCCAGGCTCCCAAAGGTGCCCAGGCCCCCAAAGGTGCCCAGGCCCCTGTGAAGGCCCCATAGAAAAGGCTCCTGCCAGTGTGAAGATGGATGGACTGCTGTGACACACCTACTTACACAGTTTGCAGATGACCAGTGTCCTATGCTGTTTTTACAAATAAACTGGAGGCAAGAAAAAAAAAAGTAGAGATGCTGTTATGGTCTCACTTGCTCTTAGCCAACAGGCTGAGGCATGAGTCAAAGTAGGTTCATGATGTTTTTCTCACTTTCTCAAAGAGTCTTACAACAATTCCTTTCCCTGATTTCAGAATCTCCTTTCTCTAACCAGAAGGATTCTCTAACTGCCTCAAACTAGGAGCATAATTTAATTGTCTGGATAGACTGTGATTTGTAAGGTTTCTTTGTCGGAAATTGGAACTGTCTAGCAACTTAGTATCCCCCGGTGGTGGTGTGCAAGGAACAATCAGGGGTGATTTATCTTTTCTAACGATGCTTCCAATAACTTCTGTGAAATCTCAAGGATTATTTATTAGTTTACAGAGAAATGTAAGCTGAGCCCCTAATGGAGGCTCTGTTGTTCTGTTCTGCAAGGGTAATTAGGAACTGTTCAAAGGTTGACATGTCCTTAGTTATATGGATTGAAGATAGCTGCATTTTCTTTCTCACACCGGGAAAAATGAAACAGACTTTTGCTAGTGTTCCACACATTCTGAAATATGTTCTACACAGAAAGCCATTATTTCCCACAGGGAAACACTTTGGAGAAAGACGTTATTCTCATTCTTTCTTTTATTAAATACTTATTGGGTTCTGACCAACTGGAAGTAACTTAATAATGAGGCCTAAATTAAAAATAAGTATCTATAAAGCAGCACAAATGCATGTCTTAATTTGTGTTTTAATGAAATTCTTAGAATGTAGAAGCGCCGCAGCCACTGGATGCATGCTGATATTCATGACTATGAGATGGTGATTCAGGACCACACTGCTCAGTGCGGTCACAACCATCTCAGTAATGATGTCAGATACTGCAGGGACTGTCTCATGTCCCCTCTTAGAATGCATCTAATTGCTAAGTGACACATGGCTATAGCTTGCTAATTCTTTTGCAGATATCAAACAGTGCTTTATTCATGTCCTGTGCATTAGTTACAACCATCATTATTATTTTATTTTGTTTTATAAAGCAGGATCTTTCTATGTAGCCTAGGCTAGCTTTGAACTTTTTAATCCTCCTGCTTCAACCTCTGAAGTACTGGGTTCATTTTGAATTTTAAACACATGGCACATTTAGATCAGTTCCATTTTCTCAACCATTCACGTAACAGAAATATTAGTGTGGGAAGCTTCATTGCAGCTATTTTACTGCCTGAGTGATGATACTATTTCTAGTTGTCATAGTTACATTCTAGTTGTCCCTGGACAGTACATCTAAAATGCCCTTAGTTCTTCCTACTCTACTCCCTCTCCAAGTCTCCAGTACCATATAAAAACAGTACTAAAATGTTTTTCAGAGACTTTAAACTATGTTAAAAATGGAATGGATTGACCCAGGCTCTGATTCTCTATTTTGTTTCATTTATGTTGTTTGTTGAACCACCATTTTGCCCGGTTTGTACAGTCTGAGTTACTCATTTAGGTAGGGGCATGGTAAGCATTCAGGAAAAGCTCTGCTGTCATCTGTTTATACAAATATTGCAAGCTATCTCTGTGCTGGATTCTTTACTTACACTGCATTACTACTTTAGAATTTAAATTATAGCATAAGGACTATACTGCATTATTCATTTAAAATATTAAACAAATCATCTATTGCTTTATTCTTTATAACCAATCAATCATTATGTTGTTGGGATCTACCCATGAACAATTTGCGGGAATAACTTCCTTCTTCTGTTCATTGCTCTTCAGTCAAGCCCTTGTGGCCTCACTGATTTTTGGAACCATCTCCCTGGTTTCTATCACCATAGTCCCCTCCCTCCCTTATTTGACACAAGGATGTTTTGTTCTTGCTCAAAAACCTTCAGAGTGTTTTCAGGTCCTATAGAGTAAATACCTTCTTTAGCGTGTTATTTTCTTCCCTCCACAATATGGCTTCAGCACATACAATTCACTATTTGATAGAAAGCACTGGTGTCACAAGGTTACAAGAACGATTTACTAATTTTTTTGGGGGGGGGGGGAAAATTTTTTTCAACTCCCAGTTTTCCTACAAGGAGGTGCAGAAAATAATAGTCTGTATTTCCCAGGGTTGTGAGGATTGAATGAAACTCTGCCTTAAGCATTAAGCATAGTGCCTGCCACAACGAAGTCACCCTGCAGTTGCCCCTCCTCCACCTCATTGCTATTGTTATCATTGTTAGCGTTACTGCTGTAGCACTGCTGGATGAGCCAAGAGGTCAACTTTGTTTATGCAGTTTTGTTTCTCATCAGTTCAGCTCTAATCTGTGTTTTAGAAGTAAAAGCGTGACATTTCTATGGAACTGAGAACTTTGGCCTACTAGCTCTTTATTCATCTTCCACCTTTCCACCCCGACTTTCTTGTCCTGGAACCCAGCATACAGGCTGTGCATAGGGAGCCCAGTGCCTGTCCCTCCTCTTCTTTCTTTTCCTCTTCCTCCTCTTCTTCCTCATCCTCTTCTTCATTTCCTTTGAGTCAGAATCTCACCTTGAATCCCAGGCTAGCCTCAAGTTTCTAGTAGTTTGGCTTCAGCCTCCTAATGCTGGGATAGTAGCCATTTGCCACCTCACCTAAAACCCATGTTTTTCTTTTTGTCTGTCTGTCTGTCTGTCTGTCTGTCTGTCTGTCTGTCTGTCTGT
>JADRCD010212683.1:0-23452 GCA_019843815.1 Montemys delectorum
AAGTCTCTGAAGAAGGAAATTGAAGAAGATCTCAGAAGATGAAAAGACCTCCCATGCTAGTGGATTGGCAGGATTAGTATATTAAAAATGGTCATCGTGCCAAAGGCAGTCTACAGATTCACTGCAATCCCCATCAAAATTCCAACTCAATTCTTCACAGACTTAGAAAGAGCATTTTACAAATTCATCTGGACTAACAAAACCTACGATAGTAAAAACTCTTCTCAACAATAAAGGAATTTCTGGTGGAATCACCAACCTGGATCTTAAGCTGTAATACAGAGCAATTGTGATAAAAACTGCATGGTATTGGTACAGTGACAGGCAGGTAGATCAATGGAATAGAATTGAAGACCCAGAAATGAACCCACACACCTATGGTCACTTGATCTTTGACAAAGGAGCTAAAACCATAAAGTGGAAAAAAGACAGCATTTTGAACAAATGGTGTTGGCTCAACTGGTGGTTAGCATGTAGAAGAATGCAAATCGATCCATTCCTATCTCCTTGTACAAAGCTCAAGTCCAAGTGGATCAGGGACCTCCACATCAAACCAGATACTACATTGAAACTAATAGAAAAGAAAGTGGGGAAAAACCTCAAGCAAATAGGCACAGGGGAAAATTTCCTGAAGAGGATGCCAATAGCTTATGCTCTAAGATCAAGAATTGACAAATGGGACCTCATAAAGTTGCAAAGCTTCTGTAAGGCAACAGACACCATCAATAGGACAAAACAGCAACCAACAAATTCGGAAAACATCTTTACCAATCTTGTATCTGATAGAGGGTTAATATCCAATATATACAAAGAACTCAAGAAGTTAGACTCCAGAGAACCAAATAACCCTATTAAAAATGGGGTACAGAGCTAAACAAAGAATTCTCAACTGAGGAATACCGAATGGCTGAGAAGCACTTAAAGAAATGTTCAATATCCTTAGTCATCAGGGAAACGAAAATCAAAACAACCCTGAAATTCTACCTCACACCAGTCAGAATGGCTAGGATAAAAAACTCAGGTGACAGCAGATGCTGGAGAAGTTGTGGAGAAAGAGGAACACTCCTTTGTTGCTGGTGGGATTGCAAGCTGATACAACCACTCTGGAAATCAGTTTGGTAGTTCCTCCAGAAATTGGACATAATTCTACCAGAGGACCCAGCTATACCACTCCTGGGCATATACTCAGAATATGCTCCAACTTGTAATAAGGACACATGCTCCACCATATTCATAGCATAGCAGCCTTATTTATAATAGCCAGAAACTGGAAACAACCCAAATGTCCCTCAACAGAGGAATGGATACAGAAATTGTGGTACATCTACACAATGGAGTACTACTCAGCTATTAAAAATAATGAATTTATGAAATTTTTGGGGAAATGGATGGATCTGGAGATATTATCCTGAGTGAGGTAAAGAACACACATGGGTATGCACTCTCTGAGAAGTGGCTATTAGCTCAGAAATTTGGAATACTCGAAGTACAATCCACAAACCACAAGAAAGTCAAGAAAAGGGAAGACCAAAGTGTGGATACTTCATTCCTTCTTAAAAGGGGGAACAAAATACCCATGGAAGGAGTTGCAGAGAATAACTATGGAGCAGAGACTGAAGGAAGGGCACTCCAGCCTGATATAGCTGTCTCCTGAGAGGCTCTGAAAGTACCTGAGTAATACAGAAGTAGAGGTTCACAGCCATCCATTGAACTGAGTACAGGGTCCCCAATGAAGGAGTTAAAGAAAGGACTGAAAGAACTGAAGGGTTTGCAGCCCCTTAGGACGAACAACAATATGAACTAACTAGTACTCTCAGAGCTCCCAGGGACTCAACCACCAACCAAGGAGTATACATGGTGGGACTGATGGCTCTGGCAGCATGTGTATAGTAGAGGATGGCCAAGTCGGTCATCACTGTGAGGAGAGGCCCTTGGCCCTGTGAAGGTTCTGTGCCCCAGTGTAGGGGAATGCCAAGGCCAGTAAGTGAGAGAGGGTGGAGTGGTGAGCAGGGGGAGTGGGAGGGGTGATGGAACAGGGTTTTTTTCTTGTTGTTGTTTTTTGGGTTTTTTTTTTTTTTTTTTGGAGTGGAAACTGGGAAAGGAGAAATCATATGAAAATAAAGAAAATATCTAATTAAAAAAAAAGTCAGAACAACAACTTAGACAGAGCAGAGACCTGATGGCAGGAGCTGATGCAGAAGGTATGAAAGAGTGCTGTTTACTTGCTTGTTCCTCAAAGCTTGTTTAATCTGCTTTCTTATAGAACTCAGGACCACCAGCCCAGGGATGGCACCAGCAATAATGCGCTGTCTCTCCCCCATCAATCACTAATTAAGTAAATAACCTATAGGTTTACCTCTTAAGGAGCCATTTTCTCAGTTGATGTGCCTTCCTCTTTGGTGATTCCAGCTTGTGTCAAGTTGGCATAAAACTAACTAGTACATTAGTCAATTAAAAAATACTCGTTTTAGTTATGTAATTGCCAGAGTACATAACGAAGATATAGCAGTCAGAAGGGTTCTCTGTAAGAGGCCCAATATATCACTTACAGTCTCCCCATATGATAAGTCAGGTCACAGCTTGATGTGATGAGAAAGGATTCCCTGCAAATTATATTAGTTTAATAAGGAATGTGGCTTCTAATTTCTACGTTGCTCTTATCATTGAATATATCATCAGTGTTGCTCAGTAACTGTCCTAATAGCTATATATAATATGACCTCTTTGGACACAGGATCCCCTGCTTTTAGTTTTCACACCTTGGACCAACATTCAATATGAGGCTCTATGCTTGTGATGAATTAATGAACCTAGTGTATATGCTAATGAACACAATTTGTATTTTATATAAGTCCAAGTTTACTAATTTTTAATGTTTGACATAATCTCTGAGGACTGTTACATAATTACCAATGTTCTATTTTGTCTTTTTTGTTTGTTTGTTTGTTTGTTTTGTTTTTGTTTTTGTTTGAAGCCTCTCTGAATCTGTGGCAAGCAGCTTTTAAAGGAAAAGTTTAAAGTTGTTTAAAAGCATAAGTCAAATGTACTCGAAGAAGTATGTTTAAAGAAAGCAAGGGTCTGTGGGCAACTGAGTTATCAGTACAAACTCTTTAGCCCTAAAAGAACATCTTTCTTGACTGATGCGATTACTTAGTGTAGGTAGAAACAGGATGAACCACACTTTGGTGGCAACTCCCAAATATGAATGGTTTAGTCATGAGCATGGTTTACTCCTTGATCATGCTACCTCCGCAGATGGATGAATAGAATGGAGATGGGTTCATTTACGTTGATTACTAAGGAAGCCAGGTCAATAAAGACTTCGTCTTAACGCAGGCTCCCATGATTACTCAGGCAAGGTAAGAGGAATCTACAGCCTACATGTTGGCTGTTAAAACTGCTATCTGGAAGTGATACACATCATTTATGTTCCCATTTAGCTGGATAAACTGGTGATATTGCCAGACCTAACTTCAACAGGGCAGGGAAGAACAATCCTCTCAAAATTCACAGTGCAATTGAACAAACAGTATTGATGAACAAACAGGAGTCTACACAAACATTGATTCTGCAAGAGACCTTCATTTTGTAACTCATACCTGACAATGGTACTGGCCATTTGTTTGGAAATTTTGGCTTGCATCGGCTGGATACAAGGCCTTCTCTTTGAGTACTGAAGAAAGTGAGAATTCTTTGTTTCAGGCTACAATAAACAGCAAACAAGGAGACCCAAAGTTCACTTCAAGGCTATGCTCCTCTTCCAGACACACCCATCGTTATGGCCATAGAGAAGAATAATGGAGAGGGACAACACTGAACTTTGCAGGAGTCCCCTTTGCAGGAGTAGAGCCAAGCAAGAGGTAGTTATAGGTAAGGTCTTGACATAATCTTTTTACTTGCCTAGCACACAGGACAGAGTAGACACATGATGCCAGAGAAGGTGACAAGTGCAAGCTGCTTACATGGATATGGCTCTCTGGTCAGCCAGCCTAGCCTGCTTTGTTCTAGCCTTTTCTGTAAATGTATTGTAACACTTTATTCACAGGCCTCAGTGGTATGATTGTAAAGTACATGGGAGAATAGATCAGTAAAGGCAGATGGAAGAATTTTGCATAAGAAATACAAAAAGATCAGCTTGCCCTAGTAAAGATGAAATTACACTTTAGAGATACAGGAATTAATTTTGCTCAAAACATGTCATTGTTCAGTGACTAACCAAATCCATGACAAGAAGAGGCGTATAGAATCCAATCCTTGTTATTTGGGAATTTATAATGCGAGTTTTACTTCAAACCAGTACAAAAATGAATAACTGTGATTCAAAAAAAAAGATAAATGTTCTCCTTCACATCAGAACATATGTAAAAACAATTCCAAGGTGTTTAAATATGCTTTAAAACAAAACTTTGGAAAATATTATAATAAATATTGGGAAATAGTTTTAGTAACAGGTTGGGAAAATTGTTAGATAGAAGATTTTTAAAAATTTATACTATAAAAAATACTGACATATTTGATTCTGAAATGTTTCCTAAAATGTGTTCTTTATGAGAAATAACGTAAATTCAAAGGAAAATTGACAGAATAAGAAAAATAGTTTAATATACACGATAAATGAGTAATAATCAAAATATTCAGAGATCTCTTTATAGTCATTTATTTAAA
This sequence comes from Montemys delectorum, assembly GCA_019843815.1. Taxonomy (NCBI): domain Eukaryota; kingdom Metazoa; phylum Chordata; class Mammalia; order Rodentia; family Muridae; genus Montemys; species Montemys delectorum. The sequence continues at coordinate 4,666 of JADRCD010212683.1, forward strand.
ATCTTCATATAAACAAAGGCATAATAAAAATCTTCATATAAAAAGACCACTTAATATAAAATATATAAAAAGGCTAATAAGCATTTGAATACCTGTCAATCCCAGAAAAGAACAAAGACATGTTTATTGATATTTTTAAAATTAAATTTATATTAAATTATTAATGGTTACAATAAAATTCAGCTAATTAAATCCACTGATAGTTAAATTCTTGAAAATGAATGATCAATGAAACTCAGGCTGGTTAGGAGCACAGACTAGAAAGCCAGAATGTTTGGTAACTCAAATTTCTCAATGTAGCTTTCAATAACTGTATTACCTTTCTTTGTTGTAATTTTCTTTGTTTTAAATATGCCTATTTCCCATAGCTATTGTGAGATTAAATTTGACAACATGGGTGATGCTTTAAACAGCTCTGGCGTACTGCAAATATTGGTGATGATTAGGGTTTATTACTCCCTGTCAATGAGAACATCAAAGTTAAAAATGTACAGTAGTTTCATTTTTAGGACTGTGTCCTACAGAAATAACCATCCATGGCATAAATTTCTTTTTACAAGAATATCCATTTCAACATTTTAATGCTAAGAATTTATAGACTAACTTAGGTGTTAATTAAAAGAAGAAGAGTCATGTAAATTTTGGTGACTTTTTCTTTCTACAGCATTATGCAACTGTTTACAACGAATGGGCTCAATCCCTATTTATAGAGAAACAAGAATCTATATGTACACATCTAGGGAGATATGGAGAACTAAGTTAGAGACTCATTCCAATAGTGTGAGATCGTAGAAGTTATAAAGAGGAAAGGTGAATAATAGGGATGGAGATTTCAATAGAGAGAAAAATGAGAGGGGAGGGAAGCAAAGAAGTACACAACGGACACGAGGATAACTATCACTAAGGGTCTTTGAAAGTTAGAAACATACTGTTTTATAATCTATGTGTGTTGGTTTTTCAAGATAGGGTTTCTCTATGTAACAGCTCTGGCTATCCTGAAACTCACTTTGAAGTCTAGGCTACCCTCAAACTCATAGAGATATGCATGTGTTTATATATTCATATAGAAGAGTTCTGTTGGAGCCATCCTACATAGGAGATCTTACTATTCCCAGAGGCCATATACTGTAGATTAAAAATCCCAGTGTCAGGTATGAAATATCTCATCTTGAACTGTTCATCAAGCCTGTCTTAGAGACCCTACCTTCAACACAAACCATGCAGATATTGCCATTATTTTTGGTTGCTCACGAAAACTCTGCTGAAGATACCACACACTTTGGCTATAGGATATGATTAAATCAAGTTGGTATTATTATGGATAGCTCACAAAGATGACCACTTAGACACAGTCTATAGCCCACTGAAAGTCTTTATTCCAGCTGGATGTGACTACACTCAGGTATTTGGTATGGAAATATAGCTCCAAGTGTTTAGGGTAAGGGATTTTCTAAAGGCAAAACTCTTGATCCTTAGTAGCAGGGGGAAGTTTTGCACAGGCAAGCAGTTTAACAGAAGCTAAGATTAGCAGTTGCTGGAAGGGGAAGTTTGCAAAAGCAGGCAGTTTAGTAGAAGCTAAGATAAATTAGCTGAGGCATCTTAATTTCAGGTTGCTAGAATATGATTGGGATTCTATAACAATGAGATCAAATTCTATTTAAACATAGGATGACTTCAGGAAGAAGGCAAGATGGAAGAACCTTTGCACTGTCTTGGTCCTGTCACCCTGCCAAGAAGCTTTGTCACTATTAGCCATCTTTTATAGTACCAGTGGGTACTAGGTGCTAGGAGGAATATCTTCAAAAGTCTTACCCATCTGTGCATCCTGTTAGCTCCAATGATGATTAGTATAGCATGTTGTATTCATGGGTGCAATAGTGACAGATGTTTTTTAGTTAACTAAAAGCTTTCTGATTGAACTTAAAGCCTACTCCACTGGGAAAAACTTCATGATTATGTAAATTGCCCCCCATGCATGTTTGGTAAGGTCAAATGTCCACCTACTACTGTAATTCTACTAAATGGTTGTACTATCAAACTTACCTCTAAATTTTTATCACTATAATCACAGATTGATACAGCCCTCACTCTATTAGGGAAGTTTCTTTGTGTAGCAGCAGACAGAATTTGATGTAGAAACTCATAACAGGTCAATGTGTAGAATATAAATGCCTGTAGATTACTCAGCCACAAATGAGACATCTATATATCACATCCTTTCTCTTAAAGCCCAGGGATCATCATGTAGGAGGAAGATAGAAAGATTGTTAAGACCCAGAGGTTGAGGAAAACTCAAATGAAATAGTGTCTTCTGGACATGATAGGACTATTACTCTTATGAATTCCCAGCAGCTGTGGTAGACTCCAAAAGCCTGTACAAACTCCAGCCAGTCAGCATTTCCCAATGCAGGGGTTAAGAGCTCACCAATCACCAATTGATAGCTACTGACAGATGATGGTTTCTGGGGAAGGAAAAGTCAGTTTTCTTTAAGGATGTGGTCACTGGCAGGTCAACTACACTACAGTGAATGGCCCCATGCCCATGTATATATGATTCACATTAATTGGAGTTGGTATGATATAAGATAAGAGGATACTAGATTGGGAGCGGGTATTGAAGAAGGAGATAAATCTGAAAAGGGATACAGGGAAAGTGAGGATGTATATGATCAAGATACATTATACACACATATGAAATTCTAAAACAATTAATACAGTATTATTTTTGAAACTCCAAAAGTATGCATACAAATATCCTGACAGTTTTATAGAAGAAATTTCACCTGGTTGTAGCAGCTGCTTCGAGGAAAGGATGTACAGCTTTTCTGTTTCTGTCAGCAGTTGCTGGTTTTTTCTTGGAGTTTTTTCCTTTGCTAAGAATTCAACATTCAAGTTTACTTCTCTGTTAAGATATTTATTGTTTTCTTTTTCTCCTAACAAAAATTGGTTTCTGAAGCCAACTCAACTGTGCTATTGTTAAGCTCATAAGGACACTGCCAACAGCCAAAGTCTCACACCCACAGCCCAAGGAAGGTGATGGGCAGTGAACACTACAGAGAACCCAGGGACCGGGTTCTGTCCTTGCTAACTGTTGGCCCAAGAACTCACCTTTTGGAATCCTCAGGCTCTACTACACCAACCCCAGGGAGGTCTCAGAGCACAGGCCACTTGTAATGTTCTCAGACCTCAATGAAATTTTGATGGCAATAAAGGTCAAAACCATAGATCATGGATAAAGGAAAAGATTCTGGAGAGCAACTCTTGATTCCTTTGTTTTGAGAGCTCAAAATGTACCGGAAGAGCATCTTCCTCATCACACTGTCTACTTGGGACCCGGGAACCCTACACTACTTTACTGAGAACATAAGACCCCAACAGGAGCCATTGAAACCCCCTTTTCAACTCTGTGTTAGGTAAGAGCAACTTTAGAACAGTGATTGTCCAAATCTGGGGTGTGGGTCACTGCAGGCACATAGTCAGAAGCTGTGAAGGAGCTGACATCCCACATCGCTCCAGATACCCATCTACCCTTTACTGGTGCCAAGCTAGGGACAGTGTTCTCTAGTCATAGACATCACAGTTAAACAGTTGTAGGGTCAAAGCTTTGGTCTATTAATGACAAACTTTGGGATTTGATATGTTTTTAAAGGCAGCTTATGCCTTCACGTGTACAGTTCTGTTTCTCCTGTTCTCTCTCCTTTTCACCTGTATCCTTCTACTCATCTCCTTTAGCATCCACTCCATGGTCTTCACTCCTCAGCCCTTCTTGTCTCCTCTCCTCTTGTTGGTATGCCTATCCTAGACTCATGTTGGACCACAATATTCTTTGTCCTCTTCTATTTCCAAGGGAAGACTTTGAACTCCAGATAGACTAGAGATGTGTGCATCTCTGCAGCAATGGACATAGAGCACATGGCTAGAAAACAAGCTATATGAGATATCTGCAATGCAATATGAGGGCAATGGGGGGGGCAGAAGATGGTGTATACTTTAAATGGTTCTTATCCATATCCATTTCTTATGGGTGTAGAATTCACCTTCTGTATACACTGAGTACAGCATTTTGCATGTATGACTGTTGATCTCAAAACAGCAAATGGAAATGAGGGTGGACTGGAAGAAACCCAAGCCACTAGTTGGGCAGGATACCTGCGTTCCTGGATCCTGCTGGTCCCAGGTACTCCTGATGGTATTGAAACAGATGTTGTGTTCTATTCACCCCTGATCCTAAGGTCCTGGGCATACTAGAGTGCCCTACCAGAGCCTTAAAAATATAGAGACAGATGTTCACAGCTAACCATTGGACTGAGTACCGGGTCCCCAGTAGAGGAGTTAGAGAAACGACTGAAAGAGCTAAAGGGGTTTGCAACCCCATAAGAAGAACAACAATATCGACCAACCAGACTCCCCAGAACTCCCAGGGACTAAGCCATCAACAAAGAAGTACATATGGCTCCAGCTGCCTATGTAGCAGAGGATGGCCTTGTCATGCATCAATGGGAGGAGAGGTCCTTGGTCCTATGAAGGCTCAATAGATGCCCCAGTGTAGGGGAATGGAGGGTGGGGAGGTGGGAGTGTGTGGGTGGGTGGAGGGGCACCTTCATAGAAGCAGGGGGAGGAAGAATATGATGGGATGTTTCTGGGAGGGAGGGAAACCAGGAAAGGGGATAACATTTGAAATGTAAATAAAGAAAATATCACAATCAGAAAAGAACACACATGGTATGCACTCTCTGATAAGTGGATATTAGCCCAGAAGATCAGAATACACAAAGCACAATCCACAAATCACAAGAAACTCAAGAAAAAGGAAGACCAAAATTTGGATATTTCATTCCTTCTTAAAGGGGGGAACAAAATACCCATGTAAGGAGTTATAGAAACTAACTATGGAGCAGAGACTAAAGGAAGGACAATTCAGAGACTGCTCCACCTGGAAATCCTTCCCATATTCAGTCATCAAATCTAGACACTATTGTGGATGCCAGCAAGTGCTAGCTGACAGGAGTCTGATATAGCTGTCTCCTGAGAGGCTCTGACAGTACCTGACTAATACAGAAGTAGAGGCTCACAGCCATCCATTGAACTGAGTACAGGGTCCCCAATGAAGGAGCTAGAGAAAGGACCCAAGGAGCTGAAGGGTTTGTAAACCCTTAGGACGAACAGCAATATGAACTAACTAGTACCCTCAGAGCTCCCAGGGACTAAACCACCAACTAAAGAGTACACATGGTGGTACTAATGGCTCCAGCAACATATGTATAACAGAGGATGGCCAAGTCAGTCATTAATGGGAGGTGAAGCCCTTGGCCCTGTGAGGTTCTATGCTCCAGTGTAGGGGAATGCCAGGGCCAGTAAGCAGAAGATGGTGGGGTAGTGAACAGGAGGAGGGGGGAGGGAACAGAGGTTTGTTTTTGTTTTTGTTTATTTTTTATTTTTATTTTATTTTATTTTTTCTCTTTTTTTTTTCGGAGGGGAAACTGGAAAGGAGATATTGTATGACATGTAAATAAAGAAAATATCTAATAAAAATAAATTAAAAAGAAAAGATCCAATAAAAACAAACAAAACAAAACAAAACCAAAACAAACAAACAAAAACAGCAAATGGAATCTTCAGAAATGAACTCTGTCTGAGTCCTTTACACCTTAGCATGAAATTGACAGTGTAATTCCTGTCTCTGTTTAGTTTCTCTCCTTGAAAAAGCTTGAGTCAAAGAACATTCAACAATAAAGAGAAGAGTGGGGAGAATATAGAGAACGCATTAAAGAACAGTCAGCCTCTATGGAAAGACTAGCTCAACCCATGTTGTCCTCCTAACCTAAGCAGTCTCTTCTTGTGCATTCCACTCTCCTTTGAACACCCAGGAGAATAGGATCCCAGCAGGCGCTCAGTTCTCTTCACACTTACATCTCTATCTTTCCAGCCAGAAGCAGTTTGTTTCTTTGTTGCTGTGCTCAGAGGCACAGCCTTGTTTGGAGGGAAGTGTGAACAAATAGACCTGAGGCAATTCCTCTTCTCCTTAGCGTCCCTCACCCCCAACAGCTGCTGTTCCCTCATTCTCTCCCTCAGCTCTTTCTAACAATGCACAGGGTGACAGTTCTAAATTTGCCCTGGATTCACTGCCTAGTTCTACAATCCTGTGGCTTGGCTTCTCTATCCGTGGAAGTGTTGTAAGGGCTTGGTCATCATCATGCAGTCAATTCTGGCAGATAGACCAAACTGGACATGTCATGGTTCAGTCAAATGTATCTCACTTTTTTTGACAGTAGATAGCCCAGTGACAGAAAGCCCATGAGCAAGTTTATAGGAAGCATTAAATGACACAATGCAGAGCAGCCTTGGAGCAGAGGAGGATTTTAGTCCACAGTATCATCTGTCCATATTTGGAACACACATTCTTGATCTGTAGGGTAGGATTTCCTTGTGGAATTGTACCACCTAAAGTTTTGGAGATTAGAGTTTAGCCCATTGGGTCTAAGGTGAGACATGACTCTATCTCTTATTTAGGTAAAATAAGTTCTGGTTTGTGTCTCAATTGCTCACACCCACATGGACTCATGTTTTGAATACTTGCTCTCTAGCTGGTGGTGCCAGATTAAGGGGCTGCAGAACCTTTAAAAGATGGAGTCCAGCTGGAGAAAGTGGGTCAATAGGAATGGAACTCTGAAGGTGACACACAGCCCCTGGATCCTGTCTCACTTTCTTGACTAGCATGTTCTCTTACAAGTTCCTATTGGCATAGACTGCACTGCTCTGCTCTGGTTCCTTGACCATGCTGTATCTATCTTCTTTAAGTTGCTCTGTCAAGTATTGTATTCACAGCAACATGAAGTAAGTAATGTAAGATTCTAAGTCAAGACTTTATTATTCTAATTCTGGTTTTGCTCTTGTGATCATAGCAGATCCATTGTGGCTCCTAGACTATGGTACCCCTGCCCAAGTTTTCCTCCATCCTCTCACTACTTTTGAAGATTGGTCAGGGCATGTTGGGGGAAATATGTTTATTTCATAGCAATTGGACTAATATGTGAGGAGGCAGTAACTTGGTAAGCTGATTTTATCTACAGTAGTATCTATTCCATAGTATCCACAGTAGTAGATTAGTGGTTTTCAACCTTCCTAATGAGTTGATCATGTTGTGCTAACTCCCAACCATAAAATAATACCTCATAGCTGTAATTTTGCTACTATCATGAATCATAATAAAAATATCTGATATGCTATGATTTCACTCTGTGAAAGAATACTTTGAAGTTCTTAGACAAGTGGATGGAACTAGAAACTATCATCCTGAGTGAGGTAACCCAATCACAAAAGAACACACATAACATGCACTCACTGACAAGTGGATATTAGCCCAGAAGTTCAGAATAACCAGGATACAAGTCACAGAGCATATAAAGCTCAAGAAGAAGGAAGACCACACTGTGGATACATCAATCCTTCTTAGGAGGATCAAAATACGGATGGTAGGAAATACAGAGACAAAGTTTGGGGCAGAAACTGAAGGAAAGTCCATCCAGTGACTGTCCCAACCCATCCTGTATACAGTTTCCAAATCCTGACACTATTGTGGATGCCAACAAATGCTTACTGACAGGAGCCTGATATAGATATCCCCTGAGAGGCTCTACCAGTGCCTGACTAATACAGAAGTGGATTCTCACAGCCATCCATTGGACTGTGCACAAAGTCCCCAACGGAGCAGCTAGAGAAAGAACCCAAGGAGCTGAAGGGATTTGCAGCCCTATAGGAGGAACAACAATATGATCCATCCAGTACCCCAGAACTCCCAGGGTCTAAACCACCAACCAAAGAGTACACATGGAGGGACTCATGGCTTCAGCTGCACATGTAGTAGAGAATGGCCTTGTGGAACATCAATGAGAGGAGAGGACCTTGGTCTTGTGGAGGCTGGATCCCCCAGTGTAGGGGAATGCCAGGACAGGGAAGTGGGAGTGGGTGGGTTAGTGAGCAGGGAGAGGGGTGGAATGAGATATGAGGATTTTTGGAGGGGATGAAATTTGCAATGTAAATAAAGAAAACATCTAATAAAAAATTTTAAAAAAATTTAAAAAGATCAAAAAAAAAAAAAAAAAAAAAAAAAAAAAAGAGTACTTACTTTCAGTCCTAAGGAGTCAGGAGCCACAGATTGAGAACCATAGGCTCCAACTACCTGGGCCTTTGCTTGCTCCAGCATGAATGCAGGACAGTGGAAGCCAGAGCCTGGATGTCCTATAAAACCCTTGAATGTCTGTCTTCTCCAGCCTCTTTCTGTTCTCCATTTCCTCAGGCATCACATGTTCCTTGTGCACAGATTTAGGATGAGAAAGAGTGGAAACCATCCCCATTTCCATATTTTCCACTAGTCACTTTTCCTTCTACCACTCACAGAAGTGACCCATATGACAGTCCTAGGACTCAGACCTTAAGAATGTGAAGAGGCCATCATGTCTAGGGCAGACAATTGCCCATCATGCCTTTAAGCACAGGGCTTCTTTAATGTACTATTCTAGGCTCACTGCTGGCTCCAGCCTTGTACCAGTCCTGGCATATACAGAAGGAGTTTAATAGAAAGAATAAAATGTCCTATTGCAGTAAAGGATTATTTGACTATTAATCATTAATGCCTAATGCTTATTAGGGGAAGTGGGCATTAGAGTTAGGCCTTCCAACCACAAATTCCAACACCTTCATTTGGGTTGGAGAACTTGGCAAGACTTAGTCACAGCATTTTCTCTCATTTGTAAAACAGAGACTATGAGGACAGCACCCCTGGAAGGGTGGAGTGAGCATATAAATTGAAATTGCACCACTATATGCAATATACATTAGTAGGAATGAAAGAACAAATTGTATCAGACTGTACCATCTTAAAAGCAATAAGGGAGAGAGACTAAATTCCTACCAAGTGCTGTATCTCATTCTAAGTGCCTTAAAGGGTGTTTTGTTTTGTTTTGTTTTGTTTTTATTTTTGTTTTTCTGGGTTAGATCCCAGCACTATCTTCTATAGCCCCTGAGTATGCTTGCCTCCATGTAATAACATGAGGAGCACAGAGAGTAAGGTAGTTGCCCTGGGATGCCATTTTGGGATGAAGTCACAGCATTTCTATCCATAGTCTGGAGATTCCAAATATCTCTCCTCTTCCCTTTCACAATGAAGCCATGACAGTTACATCCATGGCCGAGACACCCTGTTCCTCTCCGTTCATTTAATTTACCTGGATGGATTCTAATCCTGTCTATGGTTCAGGCTTATAGTAGGATCAGCTGTGAATCTATGATCTTAACTGGTGGTCCTGTAATTAGCAGAAGTTTCCAGGTTTGGGTGGCATAGTCAGCAGGGTGACCTCTAATACTCCTTTCCCCAATTGTCTAAGTATAGTCTCATGAGAGGTGAAAGTAAAAGTGATTATCAAATTACAAGAAGAAAGTGCCTCGCTAGGAAAAGGCTAGCACTTTCTGAGGGATGTATAATTAAAGCCCAGTAGATTAAAATCCCTTTAAGAAATGAGTAATACAAAGATTAAGGCTCATCTGATACAGCTTCCTGAATGGCTGCTCAAAGATTTATAGGCAAAGGATAAATCAGCTCTGAAGAGAGAGGGGAAAAGCATCTTGCTGATAGCTTACATCTTGCAATGGAGTACAGGGAAGGAGCTGGCTGCAGCATCAGGACCAGGGGCTTTTCTCCAAATCAATTCCCAGGCGAAAGGGAAGAAACCCCTTCCTGTGATCAGGCAAAGGACAGTGTCTGTCAGTCTAAGGATTTGGCATGACAAATTCTTTTCTTAGTAGGTTATGCTTTTTTTTTATGCACAGAAAATGAGCAAAGAAACTTAGAGTAATTAGGAGGTAATGAAGTTGTCAGAATAAGCTATTGACCAAAGAGCAGACAAGGGAGGAGATGAAAAATTTAAACGTTTCTAATTTAGCCGATGTGGAAGCTGCACATCCTTCGGCCATGTGGGAATCACCCTCAGTGTCTAATGAATGAGATTTCTGGGCAATGCAGGGAGCATCCCAGAAGGCAACGGAAAAAGGAACTGGAATCAAAGTCCAAATTTATAATGGTGAGAGAAATACAAATTGTATTCAGTCCCCAGCGGGGTCTTTTTTTATCCATTTCTTTGCAAAGCACTTGAGAATATATTATCTCATTCAGTTTTTCACAGAAACAAGGGGAGAAAAATATCTATGGGTGTGGATATGGAAACTGCTGACAGGCTCATGTTTTGGGGGCAAGGTGCTCTGGACAGTGTCAACTATGCAGAAATTGTCTGATACAGACGCTGATTTGAAAGATGGACAAAGAAAAGGCTTCCTTCTACTATCAGATTTGTAAAACTCATAATAAAATGTTTCTAATGTAAAAGCAAAGCAAGTGGGGTAGGCCTCTTCAAAAGAGGCCTAGTACCCAGCAAGCAGTGAAAGCTATGTGGCATGGACTCCTGTGGGTAGGAATTCACTCATATATTGATAGCCATTGAGTACATCAGCTCTTGTGCATCTCTCAGGCCTTTCTTGCTTCCTCAGGACCTCAGAAGGATGTGCTTTCTTTCTCCCTTCAGCCTCCATAGGACAAGACTTTCTGTGGTCTGGGAGTGACTATTACTCTCAGGCCAGTTCTGTGAGTGCTGCCTTGTGTGGTCTGAGTGACAAGATCATCCTGAGGAAGTGCTGGGGGTAGAGAGGGAGGGTCTAGAAGAGCACATAGCAAGACTGACTTCTTAGAAAAGTATGGGGAGAAATGGAGGAGGCAGGAGTAGAGAAGTTGGTGTCAGGTTGGTATATGTCTCTTGCCCATGAGCTCAGGTGGCAGTGATATGGGCCCTGAGAATACATATGAGCTCTTTTGAACAAAGGTAAGCCAACATTAGGTGATTTGGACAAGGGTAAAAGATACCTAAGGAAGGGGGATTTTGGGTCTTTCCTTCAAACTCTGCTCAGTTTGACTTCTTTTCTCATCCCCTCCACCTGAACTCAGTGGCTTACACCCTGGAAACTTGGTGTTTCCAAGCTGCACTATCCTGCCATCCAGCTCACTCTGCAGCTCCTTTCAGTGTTCCACCCTCAAAACCCATTCAGCTGGACCATTTCATATCCCAGGGTTGTGCCCTCTGTTCCTTTTTTGCTAATGTGATTCCATGTATTTCCTCCTGTGACATTAGTGATCTACCATCTCTCTTACCCACACTCTCCTACCCATCTCTGCATTGTATTCTCTTGGAAAATTCAACTTCAATAAAACACAATTGCTTCTCTACTGTCATCCAGTAAGATAAGGATGGAGACTAACACACAGTTGCATTGGCTTGGCCTCATTTAATTCCATGACGAGGAACCCGAAGTATTAAGGCATCCCTTACTGCTGCCAGGAAACAACTTTAGGCACCAGTGTCTTCTCCTCTCCCAGGTGATCAGCCACACCTGTTCCCACAACCCCCACCCCCAGCACTTACTCCCCACTTCTTGCTTTCAGTGGGTGGTATTTCTCCTCATATCCCAGAGAAAACACAGCTTAGCAGAGAGATCATGAACAGTCTTCCTTCTCCACTATGTAACTGGCTTCCGCCTCATCCACCTCTACACAAATTCCTGAACGTGAGTGCTTTGCCTTTGCACACAGGCAGGTCCTGTACAGGCACATTATTTTCTTACTTTTCTACTGCTATATCAAGTAGACTGGGGACTGACTCAAAGGACTGTGTTTTTCAGATTCACACATATAATTCTGGCCAGATAATTCTACCCAAAGGGAAGTAATATTGTGCTGTGTACTAAGAGGCAAAGTCTTAGATTAAGCACCCTTCCTGCAAGTGGACAAACCAGAGGGGTTTTAAGGTAGAGGTTGAACACACCACTGACTGCAGTGAGGACTGATGGGTTTATTCTTATTGCCTAGCACATTGGTGTATGCATTAACTATCGACAGCCTTTTGTGTGCCCATCACACCCTAATGAAGTGGTACTTTAAAACCCCATGCTTGTAAATGTGTAAAGCAATCTCTCTTTTCTTGGTTAAATCCTGAACAATTTGTTCTGTAGAATTAAATGTGAGGTTTATCTTTTACCTTCTGGCTTAAGAGTCTGATTACATTATGATAACTTTCAGGCCCCCTCAAAAGTAATTCCACTTTTTAAACTAGTTGAAGATCTGAAGAGTCATAATATGAATTTCCTGGTCCATGCTTTCAAACCATTATTGATGATGTCAATCACTGCTTTCCTCCTAAGATCCATTAAATGTTTTCTTTGACAGGTGGCAGATAACTGGAGCTGTGTAAATTAATTAGAGTGCATGGACCTGAGAATTATGGGTAGAATTGAGAATGGGTCCTTTAGCTACAACATCAAATGATGCACTTGTAGGGTCTTGGGTCTTTTCCCCTAAAGAGTGGGCTCTGCTAGCCAAGGAATCTTAATTTTCATGTAAGGATACTTTTGCCAGAGGCCCCAGTCTGGTTGATTTAAAATGAAAGTGAAGTTTGTCAGTTAGTTACTATATCCATTGAGCCAATAGGCATGAAAGAGCTCTGGTATACTGAAGATATACTGAATCCTATTGCAAAGAGACACTGTGTATTTGTTACAAAATGAAAACAGGGAGGCCTGTGTCTTTTTCCTGGATACTGAGGGATGGCATAGAACTACGTTCAGTAGCAAAACCCAATGTAAAACTATAGAAACCTGCAAAAAAAAAAATAGGCTTATAAAGTACACAAGCTTGCAGGAAGTGAAGAGTGTGCTGTGATCCAGTCCTAGAAAAAAGCACAGCACAACAGAACAGAGTCAATAGCAAACTAAAATGCTGATTAAGAGACATGAAAACAAAGGATAGTGAGTTGAAGGACCATGAACATTTCCCATAGTCAGAGGATCAGTTACAGAAACACTGATCAGCTTTGGATTCTTATTAGGTCCAATGCAAGCCATGATTCTTTTTATTTTTCTTTTTCTTTGCAGTTTGTGGTTTCTCTTATTCTGTCACAGTGATGAGAACAATAAGCAATATAAATACTGTATAAGTTTCAAGAACAAGCCATCTTGGAATCCAGTTGCCACAAGAAATCTATATCCCAGAGGCCCTGTGTTATTTGAAAATCCAAGTATGCAGGGAAAATAAGAAACTGAGGCACAGACAGAAGTGAGGAAGACTGTATCATCTCACCTCCAGCCAAAATGATCAATCTGCCCTCCTGTAGGCCAGGGATCTACTTTCACTGATGTCTCTGAAGTGCTATAGACTGTTCTGAACAAACCAAGACTAGTTTATAGACTATGCAGCACATGCAGCTGGCGAGATGGCTCATCTGCAAGAGCACTTGCTACTCTTGCATAGGACCAGAGTTTCTTTGTAGCATCCATATCAGACAGCTCACAACCTCCTGTAACCTAAGTTTCCAGGGATCCCTGTTCTCTTCTGGCCACTCTGAGCACTAGCACATAGTAACATAACTAGTAACACTAGAGCACATAGTAACAAGCAGTCAGGCACACATACATATAGAAATTTAAAAGCAATGATTTTAAAATGAAATCATTTTAATGTTTTAAATCATTTTAAAAGTAACTACCTTAATTATATAAATTTATGGCATAGATACAGTGTAAAAACTTGGTATAAGTACTCAGTATATAACGATCAAATCTAGAGAATTAACATTTCTATCTTAAAACGATGATTACCTAATCACTGTGCATATTTATGAGGTACAGAATGGTATTTCAACCCATGTATACCATATGTTCTGATCAAGTCTGGGTAATTAGCATTTCTAGCTTATCATGACATTGTGTTGGAGTTCCTCCCTTCTAGTTATTCATAAAATACATAACAGGTTGCTGTGAACTGTAGTCGCCCACGGTGATGTACAGCAAGCGGGGCAGCTGTTCAGCCATAGCATTATGGGGCAGTGTGTGACACAGCAAGAGACTTGGGTATGTCAACTAAAGCATGTTCAGAGGACTAACTCTGCAAGTCTTGCTTTTCCAGGTGTAACAAGTCCACCAGGAGCTACTGGATAGACTGAAAGGCAGGCAGGCAGGCAGAAGTCTTCGATGGTGTGTCTGGCAGAGGTTACTTTTCCTTTCCAGTTCTAATGTTCCAGAAAGATGTTCTTCAATTCTAGTTTTCCTGGGTGCTTCAACACACTGTCTTGCTCACTTGTCCCCCAAAAGGGAGTTAAAAGTAGCCCCAGCTATTGTTAGTCACAGTCTATGATCTATGTTCTTAATCCTTCCATGGTTTTCCTTGGAAGAAAGTAATGCTGAATTTTGTTATTTGGGTTTTCCCATCTTCCCCTCTTGAAATGAACAATCCCTGATGTCTCCTTGTTTATCATTTTTGCTATGCTTTCCTTCCCCACCATAGCCACACGTACATGCTTGTCTCCTGACCACCACCAGTTACCTGCCTGGTGCCCTCAGACCTTGCTGATTCAACTCCACTCAACACTCCATTTTACACAGCTATTCTCTTTGTCCAGGAACCTTTTCTTCAGATGAATGTAATGATTCACCTCCTTCAGTCCTAGTGAGGCAACGTTAGTCTGTGTGTGAAATATCAGCCCTGTCCAAGCCATTCTTCACCCTCCCAGAACCTTGTATACTGCTTATTTCCCCTGACACATTTGGTACCTTTTAACATACCAAGCAATTTTTAATGTTTATTTACAATTGCCTTTCTTTCTACATAAAGTCCCATGAGATCAAATTTTCCCTTGTTACTGTATAATGGTCTAAGTTTCTCACATGAGTCTGACACATGCTAAGCATTCTGTAAACATTTGCAATGGAAATAAGTATTTTAGGGACATATAAAACATGTTCCTACTCTGTGATAGGAGTAGGAACAGGAGGGTGAAAACTCAGGCCATTCCCTTATCCCCAACTCTAAGACATTCTCTTTGGGACATACTAACCACATCCTAAAATCCATGATTTAAAGGATGCCAGAATCCCCAGCTTGCTCTGGCAAAGATCACAAGACTGAGCTGACCACTTGTTGCTTATGATCCATGAGAATGTTTGGCCCACAAACATCATTGCCTAACTTCAACAAATAGTTAAAGATGGTTTAGTAAGCAAATAATAACACAGAAACAGATAGACTTCTTTATTGAAAGTCTCAGAGCCTTTAAGCTCATGAGCGTTGAAAGTTTTCAAGAAGAACTTGGGTTATTTTCCCAATGTATTGATGACCAACTCCCAGTCTCTAAGTCTGGTGAGACATACTTGGGGTAGTGAACTTCTACCTTCAACTCCATGTTTTAATAGTCATAATCACTGTCTTAGTCAGGGTTTCTATTCCTGCACAAACATCATGACCAAGAAGCAAGTTGGAGAGGAAAGGGTTTATTCAGCTTACTTCCACATTGCTGTTGATCACCAGAGGAAGTCAGGACTGGAACTCAAGCAGGTCAGGAAGCAGGAGCTGACACAGAGGGCATGGAGAGATGTTTCTTACTGGCTTTCTTCTCCTGGCTTGCTCAGCCTGCTCTCTTATAGAACCCAAGACTTCCAGCCCAGGGATGGCACCACCCAAAAGGGGCTCTACCCCCTTGAGCACTAATTGAGAAAATGTCCCACAGCTGGATCTTATGGAGGCACTTCCCCAACTGAAGCTCCCTTCTCTGTGATAACTCCAGCCTGTGTCAAGTTGACACACAAAACCAGCCAGTACAATCACTATGAATAATTAACTCATAACTCTTATGTCTATATGAGTGCTGCTTGTAATTCTACATTAATACCAGGCCCACAATCATGTGGCTGATGTGATTAGTAATTCATTTTGAATGATTAATTGCTGTTCACTTCTCAGTCCACATTAATTAAGTGCCAGTCTGGAGAAGATGCCATGTCAGTGGGCCTGAGGAATCAGCACTCAGGTGGATTTCAGATCTAAATCTGTTCCTGGATTCCTCATGGTTAGGATATGGAATGGTGATAAACTCCAGAGCCTTGGTTTCTCTTTATTGAAATGATGTTTTTATTTATTCTTTGAGAATTTCATACAATACATTTTGATTATATTCATTTCCTTTCTTAACTTCTTCCAGATGCCCCCTCATCTCTCTACCCACCTAATTTCATGTTTTCTCTCTTTCTCCTCTTTCTCTCCCCTTCTCTCTCTCCCTTCTCTCTCTCTCCCTCTCCCCACCTCTCTTTCAAGAATAAACAAATAAGCAAGCAAAAAATCCAATACCCACATAGTCCAGGTTGTGTTGGCTGACTATTTCTGGACATAATTGCCTTAGGGTGTGGTTGACATACCAAATATAAGTTTAGTAAAGAAAATTGCATCCCCCTCATCGAGCAGCAATCAAAATCTATATCTCCTTTGGCAGATTGGAATTTGTGCTCACCTCTCCTCTATCATGCTGGAATTTTGTCTGGTTTGAAATTGAGCAGGTCTTGTGCATGCCATCTCAGTCTCTGTTAGTTTTTATGTGCACCTGTCCTAAAGTATGTAGAAAATGCTGTTTTTTTAAAGTGTATAAGATAGGCAGAAAGAGTGTAAAAGAGCTTGTTTCTTTTCTTTTCTTAACTGGACTGTTTTGATTCAGCCTGGGTGTTTAAGGTAATAAGTTGCCACAAACAGAGTCATCAGGAAAGTGGGCACACATTGCCACATTTCCACCTAAACAGCTCTGTGGCCTTAGCTTGCTTCATCCCAGCTGATGTGTCATGTTGATACACTGCTATAACTTGTGCCATGCGTTAAAGTCTTAGTCCTCAGGTAATGTTACAAGCAATGTCTAGTAGACATTTTATAGAACCTTTAACAGGGAACTTTGAGAAAGTGTTAGGTCACAGAGTTGCCCTTTAAGAGGTCATGGAATCTGGGCTCCCTTTTGGTCTCTACTCCCTATCAACAAGTTCAATGCTTTTACTCTGATATGTCCTCCCATACTGTGTTTCCTCACCACAGCCCCAAACAATGAGACCAACTGATCCAGGAAGGAAAAGCCTCTTAAATTGAAATTCGAAGTAAAACTAATACAGGAAAGTGATTAGCACAAACACTATGAGCTACAGACTCTCAGAGAAGCCTCTGGTATCATGCCTATAAAAATCCCTGCTAAGTTTTTCCAGGGAACTGTAGTTATAAACTCGGAACTGTCTGGGTGTGCTGTATGCTATGGTATAACTAGCAAAAATGTTCTAGAGTTATGCAGCCAGATACACACAGGCACTTGGGGCCAATGTGTTTGTAAAATACGCAAAACAATATAGTTCAAAGACTTAAATGCTTGTCAAAGCCCAGGCAAGCTGAAGAAGTATAGAGGAAATGAGATAATTTTTATCCAGGAAGGTCATAGAGTCAGCAGCTGGAGGGTGTCCACTCTGCTGCAAGAGCATTTCCATCTGTAATGAGAAGCAAGTCCCCAAAGGTTGAGCAAAAGCCAACAGCTCAGAGGTAGAATGGCAGTTGGAACTGTTGGTTATTTAGAGCCTAACCTGGAAAAGAGATAGGAGCATTTCTGCCTCTACATACTGTCTTAAATCGACAGGAAACCAGATATCATCAGGCCCTGATTAGAGTGTTTCAGTTGACAACTTTCATGCTTACACTGGCACAAAAGCAATATGGATCTAACAGATTTGCTTTTTGTCTGTTTCGAGCTGTAGTTTTACTGTGTAGCCCTGAGTAGTCTAGAACTTGCTGGGCCGACCATGGTGATCTGAGACTTGGGTGATACACCTGCCTCTGCTTCTCAAGCTGTGATGACATGTCATGTATCAAGAAACCTGGCAGAAATTATAATTTTAATTTGAATCTTTTCCTGGCCTAAGGACCTGCAGTTCCCAGTCAGCCAGATCATGAGGGGATCTTCTAAAGTTTGATCATCCCCAGGTTAGTGCTGTGTAGTGTGAAATGCTGTCTGGAGGTTGGCAGTGGAGGTAAGCTGCAGTTCCCAGGTAGTCATGTGATCACACAGGGATGAAACTGAGATGCTATTATGTTCCTTTATGAAGCTAACATGCTCAGTAGCCCAGGTGCACTGAATGCCTTCTCTACCCGGTGACTCTGCAATGGATTTGCTGTACTTGAAACCTATGATGAATCCAGAAATTTCTGTACTAAAAGTCAGGTGCTCACATTCTGCATTGTTTTTTCTTATACACAGGGCATCCAATAGCTAGCTGGGCTCATGTTTTAACAGGGGAGTGACAGAGTACATCACCTGAATAGCTCAGTTTCCACTATTTCTGAGTCTTTGAGCCTAACCTAATCTAGAGGATGAGATAGATACATCTAGAGAGAAGAGCTTAACCATCTTAGCGGTATTTATTTGGAAATTATAGAGCATTTTGCTCAATGTGGTGGCACATTCTTTAAGCCCAGAATTTGGGAAGCAGAGGTAGGTGTATCCCCATTAATTCAGTCCCAGCCCGATCTACATCACAAGTTCCAGACTAAAGTTACATAGGGATATACTGCCTCAAACAAACAAACAAACAAACAAAAACAAAGTCTCAAAAGCTTACATATAAGAAATTTAGACAAATATAATCAAATAGAGCCATGTTTCAACTCTCCTTTCAAAGAAGTGATGCTTTAACCTCTGTGTTTGTCACTCAAGATTGGAGATGGGATAAGATGGCTTCCCTGAGTCTCAGGACATAAGGAGCAGCTCTGAACGGAGACCCAAAAACATGATATAAATCAAGGAAATCAATCTCATCAATCTCATTATCTCTCTCTCTCTCTCTCTCTCTCTCTCTCTCTCTCTCTCTCACACACACACACACACACACACACACACACACACAC
>JADRCD010212683.1:23462-53179 GCA_019843815.1 Montemys delectorum
CTCTCACACACACACACACACACACACACACACACACACACACACACACGTACACACATTATATCCATCCAAACCTTGTGCCTAATATTGGGCCTACATTAGGAAAACAGTATAGACAAATCAAGGAGGAGTCTTTAAATATGATTTTATTTTTTCACCAATTTCCCAAGTACATTTGACCATTTCTTTGCACACATCTGTCCTTCTTAATCGTAGCTGTAAAACTGAAGTTCAAACAATGTAGAATATGGTAGACATGTGACCCAGATTCCTACACTTGGGCTCTTGTTATGTAGAAAGAAATTATAATTTACTAAAGAAGTCTTAACCACCAGGCTCAGAAGGACACTGGGAATTCTTCTCAACATTTTACTCTAAAGAACAACACCAGAGTTGATCCTGGGGATCGGAATCAATAACAGCAAAACCTGATTCCAGTTCCAGCAAGCATCCTTAAGTGAGAAGGCTTCAGTCACCACAGCTTTCTCTCACTGGTACCACCTCCACAATGTTCTTTCCAGTCGTGTAAATAAAACTCTCTAATAGTTGTCTAGTATATCCTGTGAGCTGTGTATCTACCTCAGGGTATTTGTACCTGAAGGTCAATTGTAGCCTAAAGTCCTTCATGTGATGAAACAATCGTCTGATGAAAATAAAATCTATTATGAAGTCAAACTCATAAGTGCTGACAGGCATCTTAATAACCAAATCCTGGCTGCTTACAAGCAAACACATTTTTAATTAGACTTCCTTGGAGATCACCTTCTCTGTGATGTCCCCAGGAAGGGTACTGTCTGGCATCCTGCGTGAAGGGCACTTCACAACTTTAGGTACTAATTATCCTCTGAGGAAAGAGGACAAAGACCTCAACCAGCAGCTGGTTGCACAATATAGGTCAACTCCCTAGAGTTTGTATTTTGTTATTTCAATTTCTTCAAACTCATTATCAGGAGGGACCTTTGAACTCTTGATTTACCAGACCCCAAATGAGCCTGTTCAGTAAACTTTTCAGAGCCTTCCTCTCCAAGGGCAAGAGAGAGATGACAACAAACCACGTTAACAGGAAGAATAACTCGGAACAACAAAAAAGATGCTTCTGCAGAAAAGCATGTGGGGCCTAATGACAATGTAGTGATGTTCTCCTAATTTGATGAAAATAGCAACCACATTTTGTGCTTGCTTCCATGGGTCAGGAGTTTAGAGGCAGTTAAGTAGAACATTTCATCAATGTCTCACATGATGTCAGTACAGGCAGCTTGGGTTGGAAAACAAATGGATTCACTCATTTATTTTTAGGAGTATAATACTTGCTGTTAGTTGAAAGCCCCACTTCATCTCTATTAGGCATCTTTCTATCTGGTTTGTCTCTATCTTAGCCTGTTTTCTGTTGCTATAACAAAAAAAAATATGAGATCAATATTTATAGAGAAAAGAGATTTATTTAGCTCACTGTTTTGAAGGCTAAAAGTTCACAAGAAGGCAGTATATCTAGCAAGAGCCTTTATACTGTCAGTGTAACATTGCTAAGCATTGCATTGTTGGAACACATGTAAGAGTGGTGTGTATAGAAGAAAATCATAGCTACTTAGTAAGAGAGGAAGCAAGAATGAACAGAGAAAGCCAAATGGTACTATAATAATCTCTCACAGTCTTGAGTCTAATCCTGTAGGACCTAATGCACTCCCAGGACATGAGTATTGTTCTGCCTTAAGGGTGGTGCTCACAAGCCCCAGTCTTCTTTCTGTAAGCCTCAACTCCATGATGATCTACGTAGACTGTCAACATGATAGGATCAAGAATCACCCAGCAGACAAACCTCTGTGGAAAGTTTCTAGATTTAGGGGTTTTTTTGAGGCAGGAAATCCCGTCAAAGCATGGGTGACATTATTCTATGGACCATTTGATGAAAATAGCAATCACATTTTTGCTTTCTTCTATCAGTCAGGGGTTTAGATGCAGTTAAGTTCTACAGAAGAAAAAGAAGGTAGTGATTAGAGTACTGGCTGTCATCTCTCTGCTTTCTGACTGGACAAAATGTGACCAGCTGCTTCATGTTCTTGTCACTATCCTCCCAGCCATAATGGTCTGCACTCTGTCATTGTGAGACAAAATAAACACTTCTTTCTTCAAGTTCCATTGGTGAGATTTTTTTTACAGCAGTAGAACTATAACTAACACAATCTCTAAAAGTTTTACCACCTCTCAGTGCCATTATACTGGAGCTCAGTCTGCACACAGATCCTTGAGGGTTAAACTGTAACAAGTCCCCATTAACCAGGAATCTAGAGATCGAAGCTTTCCCTCAGGGTGTACATTATTTCTGAAGATTTTATCTGTAGTCTCTCTGTAACACTCTGAAGAAGAACATGGAAAAGTCGAGGTTGCCAATTACAGGGGAAGGAAAAGGAGTGTGAGCTACCCACTGGGGGCTGATGACTTTTACCTCATAGGTTTCTTCTGCTACTTTTGTGTGAAGAAACTTGTATTCTAATAAGACAAACACATTGGGCAACTTTCATCAATTTTCTTTCTTTGGTATAAGCTAGAGTAGAAGCCTTGGTGTGTCTCAGTATGAGATTTCTTCTAACTTCTCCCTAGTACACAGCATTAAGGAATGTAAACCATATGTCAATTATGAGCCCATCCTTCAAACGTACTGGCCACATGCAATGTCTCTAGTTTATTTCATTACCCACCTGGCTGCAGACTTCAACAGCTGTTCCATTCCCCCTGAAGATTCCACTTGTACCAAACCATTAGTAAGCAATGTGGGCTGACAGTTATGCAATGGAGAACACTTACAAAGCACAATCCTCAGCAAAATTAAGAAAAAATATATCCCTTGTTACACATTTCTCTTTCCCAATTCTGTTCTCTACAGGATCTCTGGGAGAATTTTTCCCTCTTTGATTTCCTCCCATTATACTCAGGGTCCTCTCTCTTCTCTGCCCAGCAGTTCCAGATATTTCAATTTTATCTTGTCCTTTCTATCCAGAGTAATCCATCCCCTTCTTCCTAAACACTTAACAATTCTTAGTAACATCTTTCTTCTTATCTGTTTTTAAAACCTAGCCTTTGAAAGCTACAAGGTAGAACAAAGAAGATTGTTCTGACTTAGTACCACTCACCTTTTCTACTATAATATCATCATGACTGAGACAAGAGCATGATATGAACATGGAAATTGGCTCAGATTTCAATTCTGACTTGTTTGTGTGCTTAACTATTCTACAGGCCTCAACTAAGACCCCTGGTGCACTTTTATTGTACAGTCATTAGTACATGGTGACCAATGTATCTGTCTGCATCTAACATTTGGGTACATGCAAACAGACACACATAAATATAATAACTAGGAGACAGATGTCAGTAAAAATAAATAAATGGTACAATAGAAAATCCAAGAAATTTCTTTAGACTTATGTTTAAGAACTCCCATAAACTTGGGTCATTTCCACTATGAAGGATTCTTTCTCTTGCCGAGCTCTTGATTTCATCCTGTTTTCTTCTTGATTCCAAGAGAATCAACTCTAAGGATACATTTTGAAAGATGGCAACATGAATAAATCCAGAATTCAAAGACCTTTGAATATCTTTGCAAAGATAGCAGAATAGAGTGAGTATGAGGAACTAGCTTACAGGAGTTCAGAGGCAGATTGAGCCCTGAATGTTCTTATTGGGCCACATTATCCAGACATAGTTTGCAGGGTTTAGTCAGAGAAGAGCCTCTTTAGGCCTTAATCCCTAAGGTCAGATCCTTTGATTCTTCTTTATTCCGATAGTGGGATCACACACTCAGTTCTTGGCCACTTAAATCTACCTCCACAATTTCAAACACATGTCTATGCCCTTGACTCTTCCCAGGAGCCTACTCTGTCTCTAGGTAAAAACAACAACAACAACAACAACAACAACAACAACAAACAAACAAACAAAAACAAAACTAGAAATTATTGATTGAAAGGATTTTTTAATTCTACTGTGTTTTAAAGATCTTCTAACACTTTCCAAGTGTTTATGTACTTAATAGCAAAATAATAATGCCCAATATTTATTGAGCATTTAATACATACTTTACACTATGTTGAATTCACTAAAACAATTATCTATTTTATCTTCATATTAGCCAATTAATTACAAAATGTTGAATCAGTTTTATGAAAGACTAATGAATAGATTGTTCAAATCTTGACTAGTGTACACTCTGAGGTAATGCAGAATCCTAAATGCTAAAGCTATATCATGAATTAACAGATCGATGAGTAAAGCATAATAATTTTGAAAGATAAAGTGGATGACTCTACTTTATTTTCCAAGTAAGGAAAATTACTAAGCACAATAGAGAATCCGTTGAGAGAGTGTGGAACCCTTAGTGGAGAAGAGACAGCAATGAATATAGAAAATAGACTCAACTTGCCTGGCTTGGGTTTCAGTGTCACAGATACATAGGGGATAAGTCCACAGGTTATGGTAGTCGAGAGTATTAACTGAGGCTACAGAAAGCTAAAATTTAGAATATAACCTAAGTTTTTAATAAGAAATAGAGTAGAACAAATGCATTTATGAAGATAGGAATTAAAAAGGAAATATTCCTCCAAACAGTTCTCTATGGGATCGCGATCCAACCCTTCAGTACAGGTGAGTTTGGAAAATGGACTCCATAATGCAAGTTCAGAAATCTCAGCTCAGCATATTACTGTAAAACATGGTCCTTGTGTTATAGCATCCCCACAGCCCTTGATGAGAGCCAAAACAAAAAGCTTAGAAGCACAGATTTACTCCTCAAATGCATACATTTCCCACAAGACAAAACTAGCTTTCTTGGAAGATGAATAAACCAAAAGCATGTACAAATTACATGAGCAATGGCTCAGCACAGGAGAATTTCAATGATCATGGTTAACAGGGGACCCAACACTTCCAAGACATTGAGACAACAGAACAGTCCAAAGGGACTACACAAAAGGAATATCCTAAAAGTATTAATTAAATGAACAGAAGAGCAGTAACCATAAAGAGACAATAAGACATTTTAAAGAAAGCTGTATTACTTTATAGAAAAAGAAACCTAAATAACTAGATAGTAAGAATTGAGTTTCTAAACTTAAAAATCTACCATGTTAGTCAAATATCAAGCTAGATACAGCTGAAGAAAATGACTAGAGAAATGGAAGATCAACCTGAAGAATTTAATAGTCAGTGAATCAAAATAAAATCTATGAGGGAAGAATAAGAATATCTGCTGGACAGAGCCAGAAAATCCAGCATTTCACTAGTATAGTGTGTTAAAGTAGGAAGATTGGGCAAAGGCAGTACTAAAAGATGTGGATATGGGCTTTCCAGAGTGGAATAGACATACTATTAGGATGTGATTCCTCAACAATAGATGAATTGAGCTTCTCAGGATAAAATAGCAAGTCAAAAGGGGAGGAAACCAGATTCAGATGCAGTCATCCTGAGTGTCAAATTCTTCATTGTAACCAGCACACCAGTACCTCCATACTGTAAATGCATCTTTGGCATCCTCTTTAAAGGCTCAGATCATGACTAATCCATGAATCCCTTAGAGCTATAAACCCCCTCTGAGATACTATGTGGCCCAAATCCAGTTCCAGTTATGCAGCTGTCAACATGGCATTTCCTGAAATGTATATTATAAAAAGCAATTTTACCACATGGTGCACTTTTCAGAGTGGTAGTGGTATTTTACTGGTGAGATGTGTTGGGTTGTGTGGTCAAGTATGTTTGAAAACACTATGTATGGTATATCTTTTCCCTGAGTTAGTAAATATCAGCACATTAAACTCAGTGACTGGTCTTTGATGATGATCTCTGACCCATTTCCTCCTAAAACCTGAGAACTCTTGCCTTTCATAGGACTGCCACAGCTCTATCAATGTGAAGACAGGAATACATCTTCCAGGTAGTTCTGTTTTTATGGAGTACAGTACCCTCTGAGGCAGCCCTCTCTGTTTTCCATTCCAGCAGTTATTAACAGAGTAATTTTCTATATGAGATGGAACTCTTTCATATCCTTTGTATGGCTAACGATTATGGGACATAAGGATGAAATGCCAATATCTTAGCTCAGTCAAGTTCTATTATGATAACAACTGACCCCAAGATCACTGTGGTTTCCAACAAGAAACGTTTTTGGTGCTTCTTTATGTCAGCTCCTGATGACCTGAGCCTCTGCTTTTGCTCTTCCTTGGGAGGTCCATGGTGATACACATGCTTTACTTTGGTCTAGTGGAGTAAGTGGGAGGGAGGAGCCATTGATCATCATTCAATCATCAGGATGAGACGCTTCCAAGGACAGGACAGCCAATATTTGAAAACTATAGTATCATCAACTACATTGTCATATCTATCTGTAATATTTGGATATGTCCAGTAAGGCCTCTGTTGCTTTGTTTTTCCCACCTTCAGTTTCCAATTCTTTTCTTATTATTCTATAGAATTATTTTTAGTTTCTTGGAATCGTCCATTTTTGTATGGAATTCCAGATGAAGGTGATGATGGTGATGATGATGATAGTAATGATGATTATGAAGATGATAACAATGAACTAAATGATGATATTAGTGGTGATTGTTTTGATGTTAGTTGGTATGACAGTGATGATAATAGGGATGATAGCGATGATAGTAATGGTAATAAACACATCTGAAGATAATTAAGCCTGAGGCTCTACTCTGTTCTTTACCTGACCTGTCCCTTAGAATCTTCACAACTGGCCTAGCATGGGTCATTCATTATGCTCATTGTACAAACTGGGAAACTGAGGCTCAGCAAGCTTCTTTAACTTAGCCAGATTCACATAACTTAGCCATAGCAGCAGTTATCCTACCATAAAATTTGCTCCCTCACCTCTGATGCACACTGCCTTCCTAAGCAGCAATGACCCTGGACATACTAGAAGCTGAAAGTGAGCGGACACATTTCTCCTTTTAAGAACATATGCTGTGGGATATTAATGTCCAAAACAGAGATCGATATTCTGTGATTGCAATGTTTGAATCAGAATATGTTGGCACATCTTTCACAAGTGCCTGGTCTCTGAGCACCTAGAGGGCCATTTGTACATTTAATGTACATTAAAACCATCTGTACACTCCTGATGTACTAATCAAGAGAATAATTTATGAACATGATGTGGCTCACAGATGGAGAAGTGTTTTACTTTATATCTCCTCTGGCTTTTAGTGACCACCTGAAGCACCATGTTGAGAAGACTCCTGAAATGTCTTCAAGGAGAGGTATAGTCAAAGAAATGCCTCGCGAAAGAAAGGAAGGAGCAAGATGTGGCTATGGGTACCAAGCATTTGCTGTCCCTGTTTAAGGAGAATTGGCCATATGCTCCTAGGAAAGGATCATCTTTAAATTAACGAGTGCCTTAATATTTAATGTTATTAAAGGTGGAAGGAGAAATGAATCCAAATCTAGCATCTTCTGGTGACAGTGAGCTTCACCTCTCAGCACAGTGCAGACAGGAAGGAGTGCTTATTCCCTAACATTTGCAAGGCTGTGACTGCAGTGCCTGACAGAGACAGCATAAGGGAGGAGTGGTTTGCATGTGCTTGTGGTTTCAAAGGGCTTCACTCCTTATGGTGGGGAAGACATGGTGGAGCAGTTGAGCTC
The DNA here is from genome assembly GCA_019843815.1 of Montemys delectorum. Lineage (NCBI taxonomy): Eukaryota > Metazoa > Chordata > Mammalia > Rodentia > Muridae > Montemys > Montemys delectorum. The sequence goes on from JADRCD010212683.1 coordinate 31,104, forward strand.
AAAGCAATGGGAATCTGCGTCAAAACTTGCTCACATAGCTGTGGACCAGGAAGCAGAGAGTGCAGCAGAAGTTGGAGGCCAAGGAAATCTTCGAAGGCTCTCCCTCAATGACCTGCTTCCACAACCTGCTAAATGGTTCCTAAAACTCCCCAAATAGCACCACTGGCTGGGAACAAACACTAAAACCATGAGCTTGGAAATGTGTTTCAGATTCAAATTTAAGCAACAGACAAGAAGCTCATAGTTGTCAACTAACTTTCCAAGACCCATACTAGCAAGGGCTAGACATGGCATGTAGCTTTCTTTCTATATACTAAGTGACATCACACTACTTTCTAAAATCCTCAGACTTCAACAAAATGTCTACTGTGATGTGTGATCATGCCAGGATACCCGACACTTTTCTCATCTTTCCTCCTTGCTAGCTGAAAACTCACCCCTTTCTGAACACAAATGACTCTGAGGAAACACACTATGTTAGACCAGATCGTGCCTCCCAAAGGTGGCAGGTTTGCATCACGACTTTACATAAATGCTCTTGGCACTGGCAGTGGGCGGCAGGCAGGAGGATGGCTCTGCCATGAGACAAATATAGAGCTGCCATCCTTAAAACTCTAGCTAGAGACTAACCCTCAAGAGAGATGCCATGCAATAAATAAATTTTTGCCACAACACATTGCTTCCCTTTGCATAAATTTAACACCCCATTCTCTGTACAATATGTGATTTTCCTGCTAACTCTCCACAGACAGAAATAGCTTTTGTAAGATGTGATAAAGGAGAAGTGGCAGAATGGAAGGGAGACAGGACACACTAAAGACTTTGACCTTGATGCCAGCTTTCCTCAGAGGATATTATTTTCCGAATATTAAGACTATTCAGAAAATGATAACAATGGAGCAGAACACCAGTCTGATGGAATCCCCAGAACATGATGTGATTTCTAATTTTGGACTCTAGAATGTCGGTTCCCTATTTGCTCTACAAGGGGCTACCTGGCTACATGCTTGCTCCCTCCTTCCCATTGCAGTAGCTGGCATATTCCCCACCCTAGACATGAAGTCTAGGCACCAGGATCAAGAGCCAATCTTGCCTCCAAGTAAAGGACTCTGAGAAAGCTTAGCAAAACTTAGACTCTCAGCTATTTTTTTCCCCAAGTCTATATACCACTTCAGGTTGTTCCGGAACTTTTGATGCACATATGCAAATTAATAGATGTATTTCTGGAGTGTAGACTGTTAGATATTCAAATCTACTTAACTCATTTTTCCTGTAATTTGTGTTTCAAACATGTGTCTCAAACATGGCCTTTGGACAATAGAGAATCTTTAATTTGGAATCGTATGACATGTGCCTTTTGGTCTACATAGCTTATGTAACTTTGACATTTGATCTGAACAGAATGACTCTCTTCTGTGGATAGAAAACACCTGGTTAGGTAAGTTCATCTCCTTAGTGGTTCATCATTGCCATAATTCAGTACCACAATCTACTTGTGTTGTTTTCTTCTGATCCTTGTCATTCTGAGAGTAAGATCTTGTCATTTACTGCAACCTATCTTCCTGTATCCATAGATTTCAGTGTGACCACACAATCTGTAGATTCCATTCCTGGAAATTGGGCATCAGAAGGAATTCCAAGGGACAGGGAAATAGAACTTTTAGTCAATTCTAGGCATGTAGTTTGATCGACAAGGTGCGAGAAAAATGAATCACACGCATAAAGTTGGGCATGGATTTTCAAGTTTCAAGTGACAAAGTCACTACTTTGAACAGAAGCCAAGAGTCTATGGGCCCAGATAATAACCAAAAGCAAAATGATTTCAGGAGTTAAGTCAAGGACTGTAAGTGACACGATGTGCTGCCACTCTGTACTGTCTTACTGTTAGCAGCCTCCCCTGATCTGGTAGCCAACGTTCACTGGCAGTTCCTAGCTGAGGTCATTCAAACTGGCCAGCTGGAGGAAGCAGGGTACTTCTGTCCCAACTGCTTCAGTTCTAGAAGTGACTCAGATTTTCCCAGTTCATGTACATGGCCCTATAATCAATCCTAACTAATAGTTGTCACTAACGTTTCAGGTACTATTTGGTTATATGCAACCCAAGGAAATGGATTAATGCACTAATAAACTAGAACTAAACCCCAGCTATCATCTTTCCAGACAATCCTTTTGCCGTTTAATATGGCAAAGACAAGTAGTTGTGCCAAGTATCACACCTGTCTGGTATGTTATGTGCCTCAAGTAGACTTGACACAATATTTTATAAGCACATATTGCAAAGTTCTGAGTTCTAATACCACATTGACACCCACTAGAATGCTTGTGGCCATGAAAGGTCAAACATGTTGCTGGTATACTATCATTAACTCAATGGCATAATAATAAGAGCCTAAGCCTCTGAATGGGAACCTTAACAGTTAAACTCCAGCTGTACTTCTATGCCTCCACTGCTTCTTGTCGCTCAGCCCCTGCCCAGCCAGGTATTACCATTATAGTGCAGGCTGTTGTCCTGATACTTTAGCCCCACTATAACTTTGTTCTCTCTGGATATTGAATCTATGTATTTAACTCTGAACCAGTGCTGGAGGACTGTGGCACTCTGGCCTTCCTATAGAAAAAACCCAGCAGTCTGCTGGGTTAGAATAACTCCATTACTAACCATCTTCACTGCTTCCAAGCCACATCAACATGTCAATACTCAACTATTCCAAATATTCCTATCCCAGCTTACTTTTGCATGGATGCACTCAGTTGCAGTGAATTCCAGTACTGTTTTTCAAATGCCAAAATGCAGAGGCCGTCTCTGCTACCTGGGGTTCTCTAAAGGAAGAGAACAGAGAGAAAGGGTATGTATTGCAAAGGGGATTTATTACACTGGTTCAAGTTATTGTAGATAGTCCAGTATTGGCTATCTACACACCTGCAAGCCTGAGAGTCTGGTAGCTACTCATTCCATTCCGTTGGATGACTCAACAGTCTCAAACTGGTGCTGATGGCCTGGGGAGAGATTCATTATAAACCTGCCCAGAGATGTGCCTTTTTGATCCCAGATTCAATCAAGTTGAAAAATCAAGATTAACTATCACATCATCCTTCTTGTTGCTCACATCAGTTCTGTTAATTCAGCTCCCCATACCTTTCCAGCAGAATCTACTTCTGTCTCTCTTTATGGTCAGCATGTTGGTCTAAGCAACTAGCATCTTCCACCTCGACTCCATCCTGTTTCCAATCTTTCCCTTTACTATGTTTTACACAAGAAAGGAAGAATGAGCTTTTCAAACCTATGTGGAATTTACAGACTTGAAGGTGCTAAGCTCTAAGTGTTTCTCTTTGTCCTAGCCTCTATCTTTCTTACTCTTATTTTTAAAGATTTGTTTTTAAGTTTAATTATATGTTCACATGTATAGGTATGTACATGTGAGTGCGGGTACCCACTGAGGTCAAAGGCATTCAGTGTCCTTGCAGCTGAAGTTATAGGCAATTGTGAACCACCCAATGTGGGTGTTAGGAACTGAGCTTGAGTCTCTGTATGAGCATTAGCCACTCATAGCTACTAAGGCATTTCTCTAGCTTTTTTCAGGTCTTTTTTGTTGTTGTTGTTATTTATTTATTTATTTTTTATTAGATATTTTCTTTATTTACATGTCATATGATCTCTCCTTTCCCAGTTTCCCCTCAAACAAACAAACAAACAAAAACAACAAGAACAAACCCCTGTTGCCTCCCCCCTCCCCATGCCTGTCACCCCACCCTCTCCCCCTTATTGACCCTGGCATTCCCCTACACTGGGGCACAGAATCTTCACAGGGTCAAAGGCCTCTCCTCCCATTGATGATCGACTTTGCAATCCTCTACAATACACATGCTGCCAGAACAATCAGTCCCACCATGTATAGTCCTTGGTTGGTGGTTGAGTTCCTGGGAGCTCTGAGGGTACTAGTTAGTTCATATTGTTCTTCATCCTAAGGGGCTGCAAACCCTTCAGCTCCTTTGATCCTTTCTCTAACTCCTTCACTGGGGACCCTGTACTCAGTTCAATGGATGGCTATGAGCCTCTACATCTGTATTAGTCAGATACTGTCAGAGCCTCTCAGGAGATAGCTACATTAGCCTGGCTTGTCCTTCCTTCAGTCTCTGCTCCATAGTTAGTCTCTGCAACTCCTTCCGTGGGTATTTTGTTCCCCCTTTTAAGAAGGAATGAAATGTCCACATTTTGGTCTTCCTTCTTCTTGAGTTTATGCAACTTTCTTAGATAAATTTTTCGTGAACAAATTTTACAGCATTTTATCTTAGTCCATTTTATACTTCCATAATAGAATACCTGAGACAGTAATTTGTAACCAGTTTGGTCTTTACTCTAGAGACTGGACAGTCTAGCACTGAGAAGCTGCCTTGAGATATTGATGCATATGATGTGGAAAGAAAGCATGACCTGGTGAGAGGTGATGGCTAGCAAGCAGGGGACAGGAATTAGCTCTTCTCATCAAGAACCTGTGCTCAGGATAACCAGCCCATTGGTGTGATCAGGGTCCTTGTGGTGATGAAGTCACCCTGACTGGTGTAATTCTCAACACTGTTGCATTGGGAAGTGAGTTCTCAACCTGTGAACTTTTGGGGAGACCTGTTTGAATTCATAGAGCTTGAGAGAGTTAAAATTCATAGACAGTATCACTAACTAATGCAAAATATCCATTTTCTGTGTTCATTGTCTACATTAGTACTTATTTATGTCTACCCTTCCAGGGAGATTAATTCTATAAGTGAACACTGTGTGAAGTTTTTTTCTGTTTCTCTCAAACCTGGTTCCCCCATGAATTTAAGGCCCAATAAATATTTAATGAGTTAATTTATGAATGAATGCCACAATACATTCAAGCGATTCCAAAGGCCTACCTAAATATTCATTATTCTGGAATGTCTCAAAGGAAATCCTGTGAGCAAGGCTGGAGCAGACAGAGCTTCAAATTCCTTCCAGGAAATCCCTTGCTCTGGTCTCTCATTGTCTTCATGTTAAACACTCTTGCTGCTCAATGTTTTTGCTGTGAATGGAGAAATCACAGAAGCTCACTATGATGCTTATGAACCTGTCACCAGAGGGGCCACTGGCCATTGTGCTGTGTTCACTAAGACACTTCACTTCCATTTCATTTTCCATCCTTTCCTCCTCTACACAGGGTAAGGGGAACACTTCATTGCCTTGATTTATCATCATCTATAAAAAAATTAAACTAATAAATTTTAAGGGATAGTTTTAGGTCTTATAAAAAGATTTGCTAAAGAGATTCCCTAAAACACTGTGCTTTCTAAGGACATTTAAAATTGGATTTGATTTACAGAAATTTGAGTTGCACATAACTACTAAGGAATATATTGATTGCTTTAAGTGAGCTATACAAGGACATAACTACCTTTAATCTTTTATAACAAAGGTGGCAATTAAAATTGCTTTTGCTTAGCAATTTTGAAATCAAGGATCGATGTCTTTGTTGGTTTTCTCTCACCCAGAAGACTCCCCCCATCTCCCCAACCCTTCCTACTCCTAATTAAAGGAAGGAAGGTGTTTATTCTTGGTAGAATACAGTTACTTATAGCATCCCATGTTCTTCTTACTAATGCTGTAAAAGACAAGTTTGAAGTTTAAGTTCATTTGGTCCCACTCTGTTAATGCAGTGTCTTTTAATCTCATTTCTCAGAGGTACCGTTAGAGGATTTATTTGTTGGTTATTAAAAAGCAGTCAATTACCATGTTTGCTGAACTTGTGGTACCCAGCCATACTGTCATTTTTATCTTCACCCCCAAAAGCCTGCCTTTGTTTGGGGTCTGTTTGTTTGCTTCAGTGAGCCTGTGGTGTGAAATGCCTAATAAGAAATCCTGACAATAATTTGCTCCACCTCTAGATTGAATTTCTTTATAGATCAACCTTTTGTAATTCATTTCCAAACTGGTCCTAATCAATACAGCTTGGCTCAGCTTAAGGGTAGAGAAACTAACCATGGTGCTGATGGGGGCTCAAAGCACTGCCTTCATAAAGACCCTCTTTGATAGTAACCTGTCAAATTGACTCACAGCCTGTTCCAGAGTCTGGGTCTGAGCTGTGTCCAGGTCCAAAAGCTGTCATTGTCTTGTTCTCTTTGATTTCATAAAGCCAGAGGCCAGAGAAACTTTTATAGAACCAGCATGAGTGAGAATGTACACATTATGCACACTGGGGTAGCCCAGACCAGGCTCTACTGAAAACTGGCCATTGAATTCTGGTGAGTGACTAGAACATTTTATTTTAGCTTCTGTATTTTAAGAGAGATGGGTCTGTTGATTCCTGAGGCTCTACTGTTTTCAACTTGCTCAGATTTCTGCATGAAGGACTTGTTTTTCAGCTCAATGATAACCACTAGGGTAAAATCCATGCTTTTAGATCATGAAAATGCTCTGTTGTGAGCATTCCCAACTAGATTTTCAAAGCTCCTGGTTTTGGTCCTTGGCCAAGACCCATTGTTTTTCTCTGTCTCTTATTCCTTCTCTGTAAAATGATGACATACAATTCTGCTATTTGTCCATTAAGAGGCAGCAGTATTGACAGAGGTCACCAATGTGAGTAGCACCATAGAAGCTAAAGTAGACTGTGAAGAGGATAATGTTAATCAAACAGATGCTGCATTGCCAGAAGGCAGAGACATGCATGTCACCCTGGAGCCTCATATATCTGGCATTCTCTTGTTCTTTATTCTTCTGTCCTCTCTGGTGCAGCTGTGCTTCATACTGGACAAGAAATTATGGCTTGTTTACAAACCATCTATGTGGAGAGACTCTTTACTCTGAGCAGTGACATTGATCCTTCAGGGGTGTACACATTTACCTAAGCAAGCTCATCTAGCCTGTTAACCTTACCTGGATGAAAACAACAATACCCACTGGCCAGCCAATCAAATCTCCACCTATCATATGAAGAGCACTTGGTTTACAATATCTCCAGGGACTAGAGTAAGTCATGAGGATGAGCTGACCTCATACCCCTTTAGGTTAGCAGGGGCATTCACAGACTATTCAGTAAGGACATAACATGAGGCAGGTTGATGCTATTAATTTTATTCCTTCAATGTTGTCTCTGTAAGACTAGTTCTGGAAGTATAATTATACTCAAATTATATATAGCAATGATTTTTAAAATATTTATAATGTCCTACATTTTTACTCTGAGCAAAGTTTTGCACTGAGCATATTACATAAATGACTCCACTTGGTATATTCTTTGCAATGTTTCTGTGAGGTGTTCATTTAGTAACCTTTCTGGAATGAATGGGCAAAGTGATGAATTAATACAATTCAGTAATGAACAAGTGTTGACAACTTTCTACAAGCGAGGCATCATGTTAAGCTTTGGAGATTCAGATATGAGTCAAACATCCCCGAAGGCAGTTCTTATTGACTTTGGAGTCTAAATATGTTGACCTCCACTTGTAAACAAACAAACTGAAAACACAGCAGATGAATTAATGCGACCAAGGTCAAACAGCAAGATCATGTCAGGACAAGAGAGAGAAATAAATTTGGCTTTGGCCACAATGGAATAACTTATACAGTCAGATCTTCCTGACCCAAATGTTGATAAAACTATACAAAGTGTTTGAAGATAATGTTTCTAGGCACTAGGCATCAAACAACTCAGGACTGAAAGTCTTAAATAAAATGAGAATCACACAAGATGAACTTAACATTTTTTTTTTGTCTTTCATCTCACGGGCACATTCTTAAGTTGTACATGGCATGATGGTGGTTCGTCTGAACTGATATTGCTGAGCGGAGAAAGTTGGCACTGAGTTTACTTCAGAGAGTGCTAGGGGTAGCAGGTTCAAGCTACATGTATGATGTATATGATAGATATGACATATGTATGTAATAGTGTTCTGAATACTTACTATTACACACACCATTATATGGCAGTTTCCTATAAATTGAAACATATTTTCCATGCAGGAGGATGAACTTATAAGCCTAAGAAGATGAACAAATGGTCATTTGTCTGGAAATGCATAAATATGGAAAGATTCTTGAGGTCTCTCCTCTGCAGTTTAAAAAAGAGTTAAAAAAATTGCTGAGGAATAATCAATGAGTAGTCAATGAGCAGTCAAACTGCAGAGAGAGAGAGAGAGAGAGAGAGAGAGAGAGAAAGAAAGAGAGAAAGAGAGAGAATTTGAACTATCAAACTGTCTGTAAGATCTATAGAAGTCTCTATGATCTAGGATGGCAGGATTACAGCTTTCATGACTTAATGTGGGTTAGGGTGGAATTTTGGGTGATGCAGCTGCTTTGAGTCTTCACTGTTTGCTCTACATTCCCTATCTCCCACTATCCTCTTAGCAATACCAATAAAAATTCACTGATTTACCTGACTGGAAATTAGTACAATCATTAGTTTGGTTTGTCATGAGTTCTCTCTCTCGGGTATATAAACATGAGTATATTGAATATCCCTAGCGAAGGTTTACCACACAATGTCCACAGATAAGTGTAGCTCTCACCACTTATAAAAGAAACTTCTTGGTGAAACAAATGGAGACTATTATAGAGATCCACAACTAGCCTGTATGCAGAGAATAAATTATTGTGAGGTACCCAACCCCAAATGACATATAGACAGCACAACTTCTGTACCTAAAGCTTAGGAAAAAACATGGCCAAGAGGAAGGAAAGATTATAATAGCCAGAGAACCAGGTTGCCTTCTGTGATACAATATCTTCTAGACATGACAGGGAAGCTATACTAATTAACTATCAACAATATGGTTGTTCAAACAAACCTGCATAAAAACAACACCAGTAGACATATCAAAGAGGATAGAAGAAATTTTACAAGTTTCCATTCCTTAATGAAGAGCTACAGGCAATCAGTAGCTGCTGAGAAAGAGAGTGAGAGAGAGTGAGTGAATTTTCTCTAGGGATGAGACCCCCTAATAGGCTATCTAGTCCCAAACAGTCAGCATATGTACATAAAAGCAACAGTAAATGAACTAATGGATACATAGACACACATATATAATAATACATATATTAGTTTATTTACATTTAAATTATAACAGAATAATATATATTTATATATTATATATATTTATATATACATACACATATATAAAATTAAAGAAGAGTTAATGAATGGAGACATGGTTGGAGTGACATAAGAGGCGGGAATGAGGAGCAGAAATGATGTTCATATTCACGTATGAAATTTTCAAAAAAATTGAAAGGATAAACTAAAGATTGTTAGACATGAAAGGAAATGATCAGAGTAAGCTTTAAGGTCTATGAAATAAATCAATAGATACTAACCACAAGATAATATAACAAATAAAATTTGAAGGCATTAAAATTTAAGCTTTGAAAAGGCTACCATACATACAATTATGATAGGTGTGAAGACAAAATTTCCCAGAGGAAATGACAGTCACCTGAAGGTCACTGAGCCCTTGCACCCTTTTCAGTCAGGGATTTTAGACATTTCATACACAAAGGTTGGGTCATAGGGAATTTGAAATCCTACCTACATCCTGGATTCTGATTCCTTACTGGCTGTCTAGTATGTGGTTGGCCACTTAGATAATCTGGCAGACCCCTCCTCTTCACCCCATGGGAACTTTTCCACTAAAGATGGGTTACAGACATTGGACAGGCATGACTCAAGGCTTCATGGACCAAGGTGGTGGGTTGGGGGATGGATTCCTGAGTGTCCGCTTGACTATAGACCTGGACTCTTCTATAGGAAGAGGACTCAGTGTAATGGCAGCCCACCTGTTGCAGTTGATGTACAGACATGACATCTGACTTAAAGGGACATAAGTCACGTGACCACTATTGATCAGTCCCTGAATTTCCCAGTTGGTTTAACCTTGTCATCTGTCCAGGACTGAGGATTGTCTTTCAGCTACTCCTTCTCCTACATCCACTTCACAAGGATGGTTTTGATGATACTCAGAGACAACTTCTAAGCAGAAGACAGTGAAAACAGGGAAGAAGCAAAAGGCTCCAAAGGAGAGAAAAAGAGAAACCCTAAAGAACCCCAAAAGCTGATCTACATGTACACATTATTCTTTCATAATACTCAGGCTGCCATCAAGGGAAAGACCCCTCATGACACCTTTAATGAGGTTTCAAAGATTGTGGCTTTCTGGTGGGACAGTCTTGCAGAAGAACAAATAATAATGTGTATAAATGGAAAACTGGAGTGTCTAAGAAAGTATCTCAGTATACTAGCTGCTTATAAAGGCGAGGTGGAGTTTCAGGCTACTGTGGACGTTATGGCCTCCTTCACCACCTCCTGTGACTACTGAGAATCCATTGTCTCCAGCACCAACCTCAACAGAGTTGCCTGCTTTGCCCTTGTATTGTAGTTAATTCCACATTGTCTTCTTATGTGGCAAATGAGGCATCTTCTGGGGCTGAATCATCCCAACATTACCAAGTTGATTATTACTAGCCAAATGTTACCCTCCTTTATTGCCGTGTCTTAAGGAGGAAAGGTTATTACTATCCCAGCCACAGTGGTTACCTGCCCTGGGCTCCACGAGGCCAAACAAGTACAACTACCACCCAGCCCAGCCAACAGGCCCAGATTATCACTTGGTCAGCATTGCAGGCAGCAGCAGCTCCTACCTTCCATGCAACTGCCTCTACCCTGCCTGTAGCCCCTTCCATGATAACAGATACCTTATTCCTCAACTCAATAGCAAATCATCATTCTGCAGCAACCTCTTCCACTTCAGGCCATGTGACAGTCCCTTCCGGAAGTTAGAATCAACTTACAACAACATTCCACCCACTCCGAAAATGCAGACTAGCCTGGTTCCTGGAACTGTGGACAGCAGTCCTGAGCACCATATGAACTGGCCCCAATCTGTGAAAATGGTCACAGGTGTGGTTCCTGTGGTGGAGTCTCCTCAGATGAATGTTGCATTGGTGAGTGGGTCCTCTGTGACACTGTTACCCCAGCCTTAGTGAGGGATGTCTGGTTGTGAGTACCCTTCCATTATCAAGAAGGAGTAGGACAATGAGTGCTGCGTCAATATATGTGTGGAGAAGCAGTGTATGGGTGTATTCTTGGCCTGCATAGCCTGTTAGAAGCCAATCTCTGTGCTGTTTCTGAAGTAGACCTTCTCCAAAGCACTGAGGGTACATCTGCTGGACACAAGTCAAAAGAGCCTGGTTTTGAAACCTAAACTGGGCTTCTAGTACTTCATGATCTCTACCCACTGTCCTTTATGCCCGTACCTCCATTTTCTCTCTTCAGCAGAGGCTAGAGCATGTACCAAGGGCAGTGAATTTACTGTAATTGGGAATTGCTTTTTACTCGCAACTGTAAGTGAAAATACCAGGTTAATAGCACAGGGAGAGGTGAATGGGATATGGAAGCAAATCAGAGGGGTTATTAGATGAATCGTGTTGGTAAAATTGCCAAAGATTTGCTTTAAATGTTATTAAAATGATGGGAAAGTACTTCGCTTTGATCCTAGGAGAAAACAGAGCTGAGATAAGAGAGGCTTGGGGTTACAGCTCAGTGGTAAAGTGTACTGATTTTAATCCCAAATTAATAAATGAGTTTTAAAGAGGAATGAAAATACTGATTTAAGATAAAATATCCCTTTAGAGGGGAACTATTATTAATCTATATAGCACTTTAAGAACGAAGGTTTGGGGAGTCTGGAATTATTGCCTAGCACTAACAAAACTCTGGGTTCAGTTTAAAGGCAGGGAGATCAGAAGATCATGCTCTTTGGTCACTAATGAGTTTGTGGGATGTCTAGGGCACATGGGACAAAGATAGAACTGAGTTTTTACAGATCATGGTGGTCCAGTCCTTTATTCCTAGTATTTTGAAGAGGGAAGTAGGAGGATTTCTATGAGTTCAAAGTCAACCTGTAGGACACATTGTTTTTAAAAACACAGTGGTTGGGTATGATGGCACTCTCCTTTAATGTCAGCACTTGAGAGGCAGAGGCAGATGCATCTCTAGGTTTGAAGTTAGCCAGAGCTACATAGTGAGACCCTGTCTTAAGGTCCCTTCTCTATTCCTGATATACCCCTAATGTCTCCCTGTTCCTCTCATTGGAATTATTCCACTGGAAGGCAAATTACATCCTACAGAAGTACTTGTTTCTCTCTCTAATATTTCTGCAATCAAAACCTTTTTAACCTGACTTGATTATCAGTTTTGCATGTAAGGGGCAGAACTCTATACACTTAATAAGAGGTTTTACAAAATAAAATAAATAGACAACTTTAAGAATATAAAAGAAAATATAGACATAACCATTGAAAAGACAAGCCATCTCCGAAACAGTGGGGACTATTTTACAAGAATGGTTTTGAAGTTATAACTTAAATATATAATAATTAAGATTTATTTAATAACTTACTACATGTGAGAAGACAGAAGAGATCATGTGAGATAAATGTAAAGAAATAATCCCAGTTGGGGTGGGGTTTAGGAGTCAGCTCAGTTGTTGAAATATTTGCTGAACAAGCAGGAAGATCTGATTTGAGAACCCCAGCATCCCTGCAAAAATTGAAATCATAGGTGGCATAAACCTGTAATCCCCAAACTGGGTTGGGGGTCAGACGGGGAAAATACCGATAACATACAAGTAACACTATATAGACTGAGCAAGTTGCACTTAAGTTCATATTTTATATATAATATATTGTAAAATATATAAATATACAATATAATATGTAAGTGAGCATATAGAATATACCTTCATACATATGTACATGTATATATATATTTTTCTACATACATGAAAAAAGAAGCCAGGGATTTGAAAGAGAGCAAGAAGAAGTAAATGGACAGGTTTGGAGGGAGAAAAGAGAAGGAAGAAATGATATAAAGCATAATTTCAAAAAATGAAGTAAATAATTTAAAAATATTTGAGGAAATAATTGTCAGAATTTCTCAAATTTAATCAAAAAAAAAAAATCTGCCGATTGATTCCAAAGCTTCAGAGAACCTGCAGCAGAATAAGTGTAAAGAAACTCTAGGCAGAATGAAAGCTGGGAAAAGAGTACATAGCTTAAAGAAATAAAGAGACAATAAAGGAAATATAACAATTTGGAATGAAATGGAAAAAAGTATGAACAGTGTAACTTTACAAAAGCTGAAAAATATTTGTGTAAGTTGAATTATTTCTCAAATTTACATGGGAAACAAGGTACATAGAAAAATACATAAAAAATACATAGGAAGTACATAGAAAAATCTTGATTAAAAAATGTGGAAGATTTGTGTAGTCTGATTTCTAGACTTGCTATAAATCTCAGCCATAAGTGCCATGTGGCATTTGCCTAAGGTGAGCAAATAAATCAATACAACACAGTGAAAGTATCCAAAAATAGACCCACATGTTTGAATCAATTGAGTTTCGGTAAGTAAGTAAATAAATAAGCACACTATCTATTTAACAGGAAAGGAGCATCTGTTCAACAAACGGGGTAGAAAGGGTCTCAACATTTTCCTACTCACGCATTAAAATGGACTCTCAACTGATCGTGTGTGTGTGTGTGTGTGTGTGTGTGTGTGTGTGTGTGTGTGTGAATCTGTGTTCATGTTTATGTGTTTGTGTGAAAAAGATGATACTGTCAATACAACTAAAGTTAATAAAGAACACATTTGAACTTTAGTTAGGCAAAGGGTGCTTAGAAGGTACCAAACAAGTGCTCACTCCAAAAGAAATAAAAAATTAAAAACATAAAACTTCATCAAATGTAAAAATCCCCAGTCATTAAGAAATAGCCCATTAATAAGATAGAAGGGAACACTACATGCTGAAAGAAATCATTCATGTACATTTGAAAAAATACTTATAGCTGTAATATATAATGATCTCATGAATCAATAATTGTAAAAAGACATTTAAAAGTGTCTAGGAGTTGAACAGGTATTTTATGAAAGATGATCTGTAAGCAAGTAATTAGCCTATAGAGTAAATCAACTATCAATAGTTATATCAGGAAAAAAACAAGTTAATCCACAATGAAATATCACTATGTACTTGTTCTGGATTTGGTATCTTGTTCATACTGTGTTAATTAGGTTCCCAAATTACACAAGAATTCTCGTGTCTGTGTGTGAGACACTGACAGTCCCTGCCCCCCAGATGATTCTAATTGGTAAATAAAGTTGCTAGCGGCCAACTGCTGGGTAGGGAGACAGAGGTGGGACTTTTGATGTTCCCAGGCAAGGAATGAGAAGGAATAGGAGAGGAGAATCGCCACTGCTGGGTAGCAGAAGGTCCCAACTTGAAAAGTGTAGGACAGAAAGACAGATGTAAGATGTAAGAGTAGTGGGTCAGGGCCCACAAGGACTGCAGGCCTGGGTCTGTGGCCGCCAGGATAGAAAATAGGTTTTAATGAGTAATAATTCAGAAATATTGGAGGGGATAATGTGTTAGCAGGCTACCCACCCAAATGTTTTGTATCCTCAAATAAAAGACACACACACACACACACACACACACAAACACACACACAAACACACACACAGAGCCTTTATTTTAATAAGCCTTGAACAGAGTTATGGCTAGGTACTTCCAAACCTCCCCACAGCTAACGACCCACAACTCTACCCTCTCTGATGCTTTTGGTCAAGAGGAGTGTGCATTTGCAAAATCTCATTGATCTGTACCTGTAGCAATCTGTGTATGGAAATTTGCATCAGTCAAAATAATCCAATCTATCTGACTCTAGAGACCTTAGTTTTCGACATACTCTGCTGAGCACCAGCAAAAGTTAATCCCTGGGAATTTCACTATTGTTGGGGTAGGGATGAGAATGATTCTTCTGTGAAATGCGCATAAGGAAGAAAACTGTTTATGAACTGTAAAGGTGATAAACGTATTTATAATTGTTTTCAAAGCAATTACTATAAACTGCTGAAGCAGTATTATGCCTTGGGGGCTTGAGAAAAGTAGCTATATTAGTTATCTATTGTTGCCTGAGAAATCACCACAAAACAATGTGCTCAAAAGAACAAACTTTATTTACAAGGATCAGGAACCTGAGGTTGACTCAGCTGAGTAGTTCTAGCTTATAGTTGCAATTCATCTGCCAGCCGGTGCTGCAGCTGTTTGAAGGCTAAAGTTCACTCTGTGGTCGTGGACCTGCCTCCATTCTTGCCTGACTGTTATCAGAATAATGAAGAATCGCTGGCATGTAACTTCCAAGATGTGGATGTGTGTAGTCTGTAGAGAAGTGAAGAAGTAAGGCCTCATGCCAATGAGAAGTGTAGCTCTCACCCTCATCAGAGGAGCTTCTCTGCAACACACAGAGCCACAACTGTTCACAACGTAGCAAACAATTGATTATGGTCTGTCTCCAATAGATTCATCTATAATACTGTACCCAAAGCTCAGGGAATGTTGAGAGAGAGAGAGAGAAAGAAGGGGGGGGGGGACTGTAAGAGCCAGAGGAAATCTGATGTGATTGTGTCTCCTAGAAATGACAAGAAAGCTTCACCCATACCTCAAAAATATGTATAAAGATAAAATAAACCCTACACCCAAATACATTTCAAAACCATCACCAACACTCAATTCTGCTAGATAAATATATAGATAAATAGACTCTCCCATGGTTTTCCTGTATCTACAGGTTCTCACCTTCCCAATTCATTTTTTATGAAGCAATTCTAATGGTTTGTTAAAAATCCATAATCTCATCACTCATCTTTCTCAACAAAAGGAAGGGAGGACTTTTAATGGATTCTAATTAAGCTAGATGCCCAAATTTGTTAGCAGTCACTGAAAAGACCTCTTGGGACTACAAGATCCTGCCCTGTCTGTACCTCTACCTCAACTCAAGGTATTCAGTTTCACCCTACTGACATTCCCGACAGCTCTTTAATATCCTACCTCATTCCCTCTTCAAATCTTTATACATGCTGTTCCCTTGAATGGACCATCTTTCCATACACTTTAATGTGCAGTTACTTCTCATCTTTCTAGCTCATTTGGAATGATACTTCACATAGTGCTCTTCTTTGATTCCCAGAAGATCTCCTCTGCTACCTTTTCATTTCCCTAAGTACTTACCTTGGTTTATTATAAAGCTATTTATATTTTATCTTGTTTAATACTGGACTAATCTATTAGATATATCATGGGTGATATTCTGTGCCTGATCCTAGAAAATAGTCACTACTATATTTGCAAATGTACATATGCATGCATGCATATATGAATGAATGTTTATCAAAAACCTAAATTATTTCCAAAACACCACCAAATAGTCTTCACTGGAGCCTCACCTAAAGAACTAGGAGTCCAGCCAGAAGTCAAATCCTGTCACTAGAAAAGCAAACTTAGTACTCCTGAATCAAAATGGGTTATAGAAAAACTACATTAGGTTACTTCATACGTCTCCTGTAATCAGTTTCTATAGTAAGAGTATTTACACAATGGGAAATATTAGTTTATCATACATGTAACAGAAACCAAAACTGAAAGTAGACAGTGTGTTAAGCAATGTTGAAGTCTGTTTCTGGAATTTCTTGTTCTAGGTCTGGGTTTGAACATTCCAAGCTGCAAGACTCAAACTCTATTTTTCTTCTCTGTTCCTCTATCCACTAAGCATAGTTCATGTCAAAGAGGACATTTCACTATATGGATAGAGTATACTCCATCTAGTAAGATTGATGGGTGAGTAGCGGGAATGTCTTGTGCCTTTAAAGACAGAAGTAGAAATGACAGCTTCTCTCACTACACCTGGCTTTATGAGCCTTCAGATGGTATTGTATTATGGGTCACCATGTGCTTAATTAAATATTCAGATATTCCCTTACTTTGAAAAATAGGTCAAATAAAAAAACATTTTCCAAAATCAGAAATTGTAGCAAGTATTAAGTAAGGAGATGTGTCAGAGATTCCTGATATCATAGGAAATATGCTAAGTAAAGAGGAATTAGGCTTGCAGCCTCCTTGCATAATTAGAGGATTTAGGAAGCTTGGAATATCTAATAGAAGTGGGTTGCAAGAAAGGCTAAGAGTTATATAATTGAATTCCCTTTATGTAGAAATTTATGACATTCCATGTTTTCTCTTTTTTAGTTTAATTTACTTATATGTATAATGACTGTCCACTAATCAATTAACTTACTATTATATAAATACTGTAACAGTCTATATAAGAGCTCTTCCCCTTTATGAAGTTTTTCATCAAGGGGCACACAGCAAACATGGTAAGGAGTTCATGAAGGAGTCAGTGGGAGACAAAAAGAGGTTCCATTCTACTTCTTCTGAGAACTTGTAGTTCATGACAGGGCTTCTGCAGACACACCCTAAGATAGTTTTTGAAGATTAAGTAACAAAGATAGTGCCTGGCAAAAAGGAAGAAAAAATAAATATGCATATCATCCTTAAGTGATGATAAAGAAAGGAAGTGAAAAGAAGGAGAGATGGAGAATGGTGAGAGGAGAGAAGGAAGCAGAAGAGAGGAGGGAAGGAATGGGGGGAAAGGATAGATGGGAGGGACCAGGAAAGCAGAGTAGCATCCTGCTCAGAGAAACACATACCAGGGGCTTTTAGACTGCCCGTCTGGTGATGAGAGCTAGTCTTCTGCTTTACACACCAGGACAAATCATATTCATTATTGAAGATGGTGGTGATGTTTTATAAAACAATCGGGCTATACTCCTTTTTGCATAGCCCTTTTCCTGCATACACCAGTGGCCCAGGTGTCTTTTCCACTTAGACTGGTTGGCCCATCTCTACCTAGACAGTGGACTGTAAAGGGAAGAGGTTAGATATGTTTATTTTTCTGGATTCAGACTCTGGAAGGTCTGACATAGTAGCAGGACCAAGAATTGCCAGAAAAAACTAGTGAATAAGCAGGATTTCTAAGAAGCAAAAACATTTCCCTCCTCCAAAGACTGAAGAAAGGATATTTCATCATTATGGGAGGATGTTGAACGTTCCATAAATGGGAAAAGATAAACTAGTCCTTCATGGTCAAAGTCTCTTCTGAGCCTCAGACTGGGTACCATGCTGACAGTCTAAGCCATCCATTATGGTGCCCACTGCCCATGGTCATTGGTAACTGGGTAGTGGGTGCATGGTGACTAAGACTAGAGCTGAAATCCTTGATGTAGATGTCGGTCTTGTTTCCTTACTGAAACATTGGTCAAGTCACATAAACTCTTAAAAAGGGAGTTGCTTGTTGTTTGTTTTTGAAAATGGAAATGAAATCTTTTTCATAGGCTTCTTCAAAGATCTAAATAAAAATAAGGTTAGATGCTGAGAGGAAGAAAGAAGACACAAACACACACACATACACACACACACACACACACACACACACACACACACACACTGTACTGGCTAGTTTTGTGTCAATTTGACACAGGCTGGAGTTATCACAGAGAAGGGAGCTTCAGTTGAGGAAAGTGCCTCCATGAGGTCTAGCTGTGGGGCATTTTCTCAGTTAGTGATCAAGGGGGTAGGGCCCCTTGTGGGTGGTGCCATTCCTGGGCTGGAAGTCTTGGGTTCTATAAGAGAGCAGGCTGAGCAAGCCAGGGGAAGAAAGCCAGTAAGGAACATCCTTCCATGGCTTCTGCATCAGCTCCTGCTTTCCGATCTGCTTGAGTTCCAGTCCTGACTTCCTCTGGTGATCAACAGCAATGTGGAAGTAAGCTGAATAAACCCTTTCCTCTCCAACTTGCTTCTTGGTCATGATGTTTGTGCAGGAATAGAAACCATGACGAAGACAAATTGGTACCAGCATAGTGGGGTATTCCTGTGACAACCTGACCATGTTTTGGGGAGGATTGTGGAAGGACTTTGGAACTTTGAGCTAGAAGAGCCACTGATTGTTAAGAACTCTGTGGGATATTCTGTAGGAGCTTGGAAGATCATGTTGAGAACAGTGCAGAGATGGAGGCCTGGCTTGTGAAATTTCAGAGGGAAGATTAAAGACTCTTATCAGGGCCATGTTGTTTTGATTGTGAAGATTCTGTGGTTTTGGTTAGCTGGGGCTGAAGTATCAGCTGAGATAAACAAGATACCAGAACTACTAAAGTGAAAACTTTGCATACTGGGACTATTGATGCTGGTTAGCTGGAGCTAAGAAATTAGCAGTGATTAAGAAGAGACCAGCATCATTGAGGTGACATCTTCTGGGAAGTGTTTTCTGAGAGCACAAAGAGGTTGTGTTCCAGAAATAGCCAAGGTTGTACTGTGCTGCAGCAGGACTTGGTAACGTGTAAGAGTCACCCAGGTGGTACTGGTTTTGATGGCACAAAGGGGTCATGAAGAGCAGCTGAGGTTCGGCACAGTAAGAGGCCATGGAAGGCCATTGGTGAAGGTGCAGCCTCAGTTTGCAGTTGATGGCCCAGGACTGAAGGTGTCATACAAAGGAGTTGAGGCTGGGCACTATGAAGTCAGTCTAGGAGAGGCTATTGGTAAAGCCTAGTTACAGCAGTGTTTTGGGAATGCCAGTACCATGCAATGACCACCAAGGACAGCAGCAGCAGTGGAGTACAGGCATCTGGAGCCCAGAAGACAAGATGTGTGCTACAAAGGGCAGAGCTGGAGAAGTGACCAAAGCCCTTAGAGGAGCCCAAAAGATCGTGAGTTGGATCCTAGACATTGGTTTTCCTTTTGATTGTGACTGTGCCCTGATATTTTTCCCTCTTGAAGGAAGAAAGTATTTTAGTGGAGCCCACAGTTAAGAGACCTTGAATTTTGAAAGATATTGGACATTTTAAATTGATTGAACTTTTAATATGTAAAGACTGTGGGATTTTAGATCTTGGGGATGAATAAGAAAGTAAGGATTGAGTCTTAATAGTGATGTGTTTGTGTGTCAAGTTGACAAGAGGTCAATTGTACTGGCTGGTTTTGTGTCAACTTGACACAGGCTGGAGTTATCACAGAGAAAGGAGCTTCAGTTGGGGAAATGCCTCTATGAGACCCAGCTGTGGGGCATTTTCTCAATTAGTGATCAAGGGGGTAAGGCCCCTTGTGGGTGGTGTCATCCCTGCGCTGGAAGTCTTTGGTTCTATAAGAGAGCAGGCTGAGCAAGCCAGGGGAAGAAAGCCAGTAAGGAGCATCCCTCCATGGCCTTTGCATCAGCTCCTGCTTCCTGACCTGCTTGAGTTCCAGTCCTGACTTCCTCTGGTGATCAACACCCATGTGGAAGTAAGCTAAATAAACCCTTTCCTCCCCAACTTGCTTCTTCTTCATGATGTTTGTGCAGGAAATGAAACCCTGACTAAGACATGCGCGCGAGCGCGCGCGCACACACACACACACACACACACAGAGGGGGGGGGGTGTTCAGGTATATTTATCTAGTTCCATTGTCAGTAAAGAAGAGGAACACATGGGTTGTGGAAGCAACCTAGCAATATGAATGGAATGAGCAGGATGCAAAGGTTTGCAATAAATGGAGATTGAAAGAGTGAATATTGAAAATGTGACTGGACTTGAAGGCAAGAACCAACACTCAGAACTAGATAGGCTGCCCTAAGGAGTTTGGAGATCTTCACGAGGGCCATCTCACATCAGTGCAGAAATTATCTGCCCTTAAGCACCACAGGAACTGGCTAGTATGGAGGGAGTATGCTGGGATGCAAGGGACCTGCCACGTCAATCAAGGGATTGATACAGGCCCCAGCCAATGAGAGCCTGGATTGATAAGAGGAACCACAGAAGGAAAAGTCGTGTTGCCCTTCCTGACTTTAGTCAAGTTATTTGATGTCCTAAAGTTTTATTTTTCTCAAATACCATCTTCTTAGTACCTCTGCCCTCAAATGTAAATGCTTAATCTACATTGGGAAATTGAACCTCATGTTATAGCCATTCACTCCAAAGAATAAAAGGATCCTCAAAGGTCAGTTAAGTTAGTACTTACAGATAGTTGGAAATTGAAGATCACCTGCTCCATGCATACACAGACAATAGGATCAGAAAGGAGTGGCAACAGACCCTTATTGGGAAGCTTGTAAGCATTATAGCTGAACTGTTGTCTAGCTCACTTATTATTCCACAATTACTATTGTTTCTCCTAGCTTGTCTGAGAGCTCTTCCAATATGTGATGCAATATAATTTTCCAACACTTGGGAATCCTTATTGATCCCATTTACACACAAAAAAATGTCAGTGTGGCCAAGGCCACAAAGAATCTCTGAGGTGGTCACAATGTGCTATGTGACATACAAAGCACACTCAGGGACCTGGCTCCTTCCTATATCTCCGTTAATTTGTTCTATCCTTTTTACCACTTCTACTTTTAGCAGATAAACAGAATTTGTCTCCAAGACGCAAAATGATTGCTTATAAATAACACCTTGAAGGCTTAGGTGTATTACACAAGCTCCACGAAGCAGTTATTACTTGATTTATCATTTTCCTGGTACTCTGCAAGATACATGATCAGTCCAACTAGAAACTCAGTGTTATCTTCCCTCAAGTCACAGCTCACCTATGCAAAGCCTATTATTGATAACATATTGAACTCCCAGGTCAAGTTCTTTTTATTCTTTTGAGCTAGAAAGCTTCTGGTTTTTACATTAATTGCAATTATGATTTGTAACAATATAATTATCTTTCCTATTTTGTGGAGACATGATAGAATCCAAGTTCATTTAGCTCAATGGGTACTTAATTGAATCATAACTGTAGAAAGACAACGTCCCTGAAGAAGAGTATATTACTCACTTTTCTTGATTCTATGAAGAAATATCTGAGCAGAAGCATCTTAAGCAAGGTTTTTTTTGGGGGGGCTTACACTTTGAAGAAGCATTTCATTATGGCAGTGGAATGCATGGGGACAAAGACATGAAGGGGCTGATTACTCTGACTCCACAGTTACAAAGCAGAGCAAGAAAAGAGGCACAGCTCATCATACTTGGAGCCACACCCACCCTGATGTTTGCTCCACTTCAGCAAGGGTATCAGTCTCTAATGGGTAATACTTGGGGATTCTGCCTCTGTTCTGATCTCTAAACCTGGACCCTTACCATTATTCAACATTGTTAGAAAGAGAGAGAGGAAGAAAGAAAGAGAGAGAGAGAGAGAGAGAGAGAGAGAGAGAGAGAGA